>PVKM010039224.1:0-13834 GCA_004027735.1 Carollia perspicillata | reverse complement strand
AGGAAGAAAGAAACAACCAAACAGAAAAGAATGAAGAAACAAGAATTCAAACAAATGAGAGGCTTAGGAACCTCCAGGACATCTTTAAATGTTCCAATATCTGAATCATAGGGGTACCAGAAGGGGAAGAGGATGAGAAACAAGTGGAAAACTTATTTGAACAAATAATAAAGGAGAACTTCCCCAATCTGGTAAAGGAAATAGAATTCCAGGAAGTCCAGGAAGCCCAGAGAGTCCCAAAGAAGGTGGGCCCAAGGAGGAACACTCCAAGACACATCATAATTACATTAGCCAAGATAAAAATGAAAGGAGAGAATTCTAGAAGCAGCAAGAGATAAGGGGACAGTCACCTACAAAGGACTTCCCATCAGACTTTCAGCTGATTTCTCAAAAGAGACCTTACAGGCAAGAAGGGGCTGGAAAGAAGTATTTCAAGTCATGAAGGCAAGGACCTACATCCAAGATTGCTCTATCCAACAAAGCTTTCATTTAGAATGAAAGGGCAGATAAAGTGCTTCTCAGATAAGGTCAATATAAAGGAGTTCATCATCACCTTATTATATGAAATGTTAAAGGGACTTATCTAAGAAAAAGAAGATAAAAATATGAACAGTAAAAAGACAGCAAACTCACAATTATTAATAAACACACCTAAAACAAAAGCAAACTAAGCAAACAACTAGAACAGGAACAGAACCACAGAAATGGAGATCACATGGAGGGTTATCAACAGGGGAGTGGGAGGAGGCGGGGGGGAAGTACAGAGAATAAGTAACACAAACGGTAGGTAGAAAATAGATGGGGAGGGCAAGAGTAGTGTGGGAAATGTAGAAGCTAAAGAACTTATGACATGTGGACATGAACTAAATTGGGGGAATGTGGGTGGGAGGGGGTGTGCAGGATGGAAGGGAATGAAGGGGGAAATGGAACAACCATAATAGCATAATCAATAAAATATACTTAAAAAACTATTCAGTGTTATTTTTCCAAAGACACACATCTAATATGGTAGTGATGAAGCACAATGAAACATTTTTTATTCATCCATCTGGGATACCTACAATCTGACTTCTGTACACTTGTTTTTCCCACAACTACACAGACTTTCACTTAAATGAAAAGCAAACAGTGATCTGGATTCTCCTTCCAGATTGAGTGACTCGTTAATGATTAGGAAGGCAGCTGCTGATGTTCTGGGTCAAGATGACCTGTTTAACTCTGTAAACCCATGGTGATAAGGTTATCTTCCGGGATTACATGTAGTACGGTTGTGAAAGGTGTCTGGAAAGATGTCAGATGGAGCCCGAGTTTCAAGTAAGCTGGTTGTTTTCCCTCGGCTCCTCACACCCATTCTGAACCACGCGAGGAGGAACACTGTATATTTAGATGCATCTGTTGTGCAACTGCTGAGTTCAGAGTGCTCTAGCGAAGGATGGGTGATCACACAGATGGCGAGCTTCTCGACTGAAACGGCTTGCTGTTCCACGCCACATTCACGGAGAACATGTAAATACTTGGCACAGTCGTGAGAGTTTTCAGAGGTGTTACATTCATTTAGAGAGTTACAGCTTTGGTGGTGACAGCTTCCCATTTTGGCCTAACAGGATTAATTCTTTCTTTCTTATTTTTACTCTTGACATTCCAAATATTGCCACAATTTCCTTTTCTAACTTGAATTGGGAAAAAAGGGTTTTTTTAAATTTTCCTTATTTTCCCCCTTATTTAAAGAGGGTCACTGCACCTACAGGGATGTGGTACGCAGGGCCTGGGTGCTGGGCGGACAGTGGCCTCAGGTGCCACAGTGGGGTTTTCAGACCTGCATTCAGGTGTCTCCTTGCGCTTCCTTATGGGGAGTGCAAGGAGGCACCACCGGCAGCAGCCACAGGTACTCTGACTTTCCTCTTCTCCTTACTTGCTATTAAAAATATCAAAGTTTTAAATGCATGTTTTTATGAATATTCACTTGTTCATCCACCTATTTACTAAATACATTATTAATTAACAGATTGCTGAGTGTAAACTATAGCCCATCTGTAGGTCCCTCTCCAGGATCCAAGCCTCCCTATCACAGTAAGGAAGTTGGGGAGGGGACATGGCAGAGGTCTAGAAAAGACAACAGATGAAGCAAACCTGAAGAGTAGAGAAAAGATAAGAAAGGCAACAATAAGTGGCATTGGTGTCTATTAGCATCTGGGAAATTTGACAGGATAAGGTGTGACAAGGTGTAGGTCAAGTTCAGGATGTTCTGCGCAAAGAGCATGTGTCTGACTGAGCATGTAATTTATGTGGCCTGTCACCCTTACTGTAGATAAAGGCAAGACTGTTTAAAGAAGCAACACAGGGCTGGATACCAGGGAAGGTTAAAATGACACACCAGCCTCCTCTAAAGGAATTCCAAGCCCAGACAAGGATGTGTACTGATAAACATAATATGCCATCAATTCGAAAATAAGCAAAGGCTGCTAGAAACAAGAGTGGTGGAAATGTAGAAGAGTAAGTTAATAGCTCAACGAGTGGGTTACTTCAGGTTTCATGGAGAAGACAGCATTTATGTTGGTCTTACGGAATGAGTTCTCTGGGACAGTCCAAGGCAAAGAGGAGTAAGAGACAAGAGCACAAAGTTCCAAATGCTCATTCCTCCCCATTCTGTCACACACGGAACAGAGGCTGGTCCCTAACGACACTCGACAACATTTACTAAATGAAGAATGGACCATTGAAGAAGGCGAGTGAAACTTAGTGACGGGACTCAAACTTCAAGGATGTAATTTACATGTATAACCTCACACTACAGACAGCATTAAAACACAAAAAAAGTGCAGAAAGTTTATACAACAAATAAAAACAATAATACAAGAAAGAAAATTGACATGAGGGGAGTTTAGAAAACCAAAGGGAAAACAAAGAGAAGAAAATAGTGACAGCCGAAAAGAAACTTGCCTTAATGCAAAATTATGTAGTTTGGTTTTTGTTAGTACCACTTTAATTTTGTTTCTGTTTATGTGTTTTCTATACAACAGAAAAATAAAGCAAAACAAAACACACACCCTAATTCTAGTACTTAGAAAAAAATCAATAACCCAGGTATGACAACTAATAACCCCTTCTTGTACATATTTTAAGATACAAAGATTAATACTTAAGTTAATAATACTTGATAATAAGTTAAAATAGCTAATACTCTTATGTAATATGCTCTTTTTCCCCTAGCTAGCAATTTTGGAGAAGGAGCTTACCAAGAAAGCATAAATTATTAGAAATCATCTGATTAGCACAATTTTTGGAAATACCTAAGAAAATGGGAAACTTCTAGAAGTAAGTGAATTCTAGTTAGTTCTCTTGGAATATTTTTAAAAACACATGTTATTCAACTAAGAGTGACTTGAGGCAATAAATACACTTAGTTATTATCCATAATCCTGATAAAAAACATACACACTTAAGTTAACTCTTACCAAGCAGGCCAGAGGCAGGCAGCGCAGCAAGTAGGCAGCAGCCTCATGGCTCCTTCTCTCGGCCCTTTTCCCATCCACATCGCGATGACCCCAAGATGGCCGTCCTAGCTTGTCTTCATGTTCACGTTGTGACTGGAAATCGGAGGGGTACGCGGCACCAGCTTTGTCTGTCCCTTTGATGAGAAAAGCAAAAGGTTTCCCAAATGTTCCACCTCACTTCACCCAGCAAGCGTCTCTATATTTAATTGATCCGAACTGGGTCATACCACTGGGAAGTTAAAGATTACAATTATTACAATTGACTTCAATCAATTACATGTCAGTGCTTGAAGCTGAACATGTAAAGATACCAAATAAATCTGGGGTTCTCCTAACAGGTTAGGAAGGGACGAAGACAGGAAGGTGACCAAGCTGCTGCTGCACACAGTGATAAGAACCATGACCTGGTTCACCACGCCCACCTCACAACTTCGCAGCTGTGCGTCCGTATTTCCCATCCTTTAGGGGAGGGCCGTGCTCCGCCTCTGAAACCACCTGCATATCCACTAAAATGCACGCTGGGCTCTTTGCTCCCAGACACTTTACTTCCTTGTGCACCTCGCACGCTGGAACAGGCAGGCCCACACAGCTCTGCCTTTGGTCGCACTACCACTACTGACTGCTCTCTGTGGTTCTCTTAGGGCTTACTTACCCTCAATACCAGGAGACCCATGAGCCAAATATGGCCTGCAGCTTCTTCTTGTAGTTTTATTAGAATACAGACATGCTTATTCATTTACATAGTGGCTAAAGCTGCTTCACACATATTAGGACACAGACCACGTGACCTTCATTGCCAATAACATCTACTATCTGGCCCTGCACAGAGGAAAGTTTGTCAGTACCTGGTCTTCATGTCTGCACATTTCTCAGCGGCAGGCCCATACCCTGTATTTCCCTTGTATCTGTGTGAGCACAGCCCTGGAGATGGAGTGGGTGCTCAACAACTACCTCTGCCTGACGGCCATGAAGATTGAAGCACTGACAGCTAAACTCAAATATGCTAAACTCTGGCATATTAAGTAATACATGCTGAGCATTTCATTACTTTTCATTGAATTAATCCAGGAATTAGCTAAGTAATTGACCAATTAAAGCAAAATATCCTCATACTTAAAATGTGGGCTCTGGATCCAGACTTCCTGTATTCAAATGCTGTGTGTCCTAGGCAACAAACTCAACCTCTCTGTGTCTCAGTTTCCTCCTGCATAAAATAGAAATAAGAGTATATAGTGACCTGTAAAATGTTTAGAACAATACGTGGCACAGAGTAAGCACTCAAAAACTATGTGCTATTAGTAACGTGGTGAGGGAGAGTCCTTTCAAGTATAGGCTACTGTTTTATTTTTCTTTTCTTTGTGGCATAGCTTGGAACCCATTATGGTAAAAGGCCTGGAGAGGAACAGGAACAATTTCCACCTTTTCTTGGTGACAGTAAACCAAGTTGAACGAAAGGAGATTTCAGGTGGATGTAGCAGGAACATCCATGGAAGTAATTGCTAGGAGAAGTGTCAGGGAATAAACTAGCACGCACTGATGGGGGGAACTAAAAGTCACAAGCATGTCAACACAACACCACTGAACTCTGCCTCCCTTGATGAGAAGTGCCAGTGCCAAAGGGGTGAAGCGACCGGCAGGAAAGGCTTTCGTTGAACTGTCAGCTAATGAAGTGGTGAGAAATTAGCAGGCCCTGTGATTTACACGCTAATTCTCCCTAATGCCACCTGGGGGCTTCCCGCAGGCCTAGGGGCAGAGGAGTGGAAAATGGTGCTGTGCAGCCAGCAGCCAGCCTGCTCTGTGATTCTCTTTGCCAAGCAACACAGTAGCCCAGCGTGTTCCCATTCACTATTCAGCAGGCGGTTGGCAGGCTTCCCTCCGAGAGTGGGCAAGCCTCAGCTCTAAGAGCAAAATCAAGACAATGAAAAGTATTTTAAAAGGTTTCCACCTTTTTGCACTTTCTGTATGCTCGCTCTCTAAAAGTTGACTCAGCAGGCAGCCCACTACCTTTTCTGTAGCCCAGACATCTCCCTTTCAGTGCAAGAATAAGTCAGTGGACATGGTCATCAAAATGAATGCTCTCTGCAAAACGGAACTCCGGAATGTGATCGGTGAAACATAGCATCCAGAAGTTATCACCGTATTTATCGTCATTATTTAAAAGAGCATTTTCTTGGTAAACCTTCAGCATGTATTCCTCTAACAGAAATGCAGCTCTACCCACCAGCCTTCTCCCTAGACTCTCCTGTTATGAAAGAAGTAACAGTTCTCACCCCAAAACACATGCCATGGGAAAGCAGGAAAGGACTGTCTTAATCCGTGGCATCTTTCAGGCAAGGGGCCAAATCAGCACAGAGGAAACAGTGTATGATTGTGCAGAGCACTGTCTCCCGTATTCTTATCATAGATTTCCTTGGACATCCTCTGGACTGTCAAGTAAATCATGCTGCATTTCACCTCCCCCTGGTAAGCTAGGGCTGATTTTTAGACCATTAGGAAGTGAGAGAATGTTACCGTCTTCTCAGTTTCTCTAGGGTCACAGTGTAATTGTGTGGCGGGAGGAACGGGGCCCTAGAGATGGCGTGACAGTCACTTCTCATTACCTCCCACTTGGTTCATTACATCTGTAGACAGCGATTGCCCATGTGTGGATACTTCCATTACACAGAAGGATGTAATGTGCTGTAGACCTCGAATGCCTTTCAAACAGGGAGAAGGCTATTTATTCCGAGCACATACCTATCTTGTTTCCAGGGGCCATGCGAAAGGAATGGAAAGTGACATAAGGAACAGATTAGCAATGATCAATATGAGAGAACCTACTGGAGGTGTACTTATACCCAGTGAGATATTTACACATGTTCATCCCATCAACCCAAAATGCCTCACACAAAGGACAGAACCCTCACTTATTAATCTACCAAATTTGACTTTGGCAAACAAACCCACCTACTCAGGTACACAGGCTATTCAGTGTACCCTCTCTGAATTGGCAGTCCTCCTGTCCATTCTCTCTCTCTCTCCCTCTCTCTTTCTCTCTCTCTCTCTCTCACACACACACACACACACACACACACACACACACACACAAATACAAAAGTCCTTTTTCATTTGCAATGGTGATTCCTATGAACCATGAGATACAGACAGATTATTCTCATACCTCTTTCTCATACCCCTTAGATTACAAACTAAGGAGAGGTAATAAGAAAGAAAACAGAATTACAAAAAATGCCCAGACTTTTTCTTTAAAGACAAACCTCTCTCTCAAAGGTTAGTAAGAGGAGATACCGATGATAGGTAAATCTGGGATGCTACACACTACCATATTTTTGCCATGTATATTGTGCTCCCATGTATCATGCATACCCACATTTTTGGCCCAAACTTTCAAGAAAAAATCTTTTGTTTTAATTTTTAATTCAATGGTTTATTTATTGATTTATGTTTGGAAACAAAACCAATTATTGTATTCCAGTTAGGAATATGAAAAATAAACTAATGTACTACCCATGTATAATGTGCATCCTTATTTTTTCCTCAAAAATTTGGGAAAAAAGTGCTCATTGTACATGGCAAAATATGGGTATATCCTACTGTGGAGAATTCACATCATGTCAGCTGATCAAAGATTCTGAGAATTCCTGCTATATATTTTTTAAAATCTATTTAACTCAATGTTATCCTAATCTATTAAGTCAAAGGATACTTTTTAAAAAACTACAATCTTATTAATATCCTGTATAATTATACCACAGTCAGAGATTCTGTTCTACTATAATCTCATTGTTTGCTATAGATTTTCTATACACTAGTAATTCTCAAAGTTTAGTATGTATTCTAATCACGTGGGGATCTTATCCTTAGAGATTGCTCAGCAATATGGATGAAGCTCAGGAACCTTAATACTTACCCAGAAATCCTGGTGCACAGGGCCTCAAACCAATTCACACAAGCGCTGTTTGTCTGAATTCATCAAGGATTGAACTACATTGTTAACAAGAGATCTTGACAGTTAATAGGTTGAATGTCTGGAGCTTTGACTCTGATAGTTGGCCACATTTATCTTTGAATTGCAAGAGCTTTCTGGAATGTGAAAAGGAATGTCTGCCTCCACAAATCTACCAGGACTTGTGGTCCATTCACCTTTCACCTGTCCTTAGCTGTGGACCCTTGGCACATCCTGCCCCATACATTCACGGGCTTCCCTAATCCAGTTGTATTAATTCTCATTTAACAATTATTTACAAAGCATCCTCAGTATGTTGAAACACTAGGGATACCAGTGAAGAAAAAAGACAAAGAACCTCACACTTGTAGGTGACATCCTGGGAAAAGGAAGACAGTCAACAAAACATCCACATAAACAGTAAGTAAACAAAATAGTAAATTTAAGTTAGAAGGTGATAAATGTTCATGAAAGAAACAGAGCAGGCTAAGGGAGAGCAGGGGTATGGATGGGCCGGGGCTGGGCGAGGGGCTGCAATTTTTTGAAGGGCAGTGGGAATATGCCTTCATAAAAAGTGACATTGGGCCAAAGTACTGAAAGTAGTAAGGGGGGTGGCCTTTTACATACGTGGAGCCAGAGTCCAGGCATAAAGAACAGCCAGTGCAAAGGGAGCCGCCCTCTGTGGAGAAGGAGCTAAAGGAGGGTGTGTGGGGGGATGGATGGGGCAGGGAGACTGGGAAATGCAGTCATTAGCAATGACCAGATTGCATGGACTCTTACTTCGAGGAAAATGAGAAGCCATTGCAGCATTTTAAGCAGAGAAATGGGATTATCTGGTTTACATTTTTAAAGGCTCTGAATGTATTCAACAGAATTTATTTGCCATTGACCGGGTGTTTGCTGACATGCCAGGCGCTGAGCTGGGAGCCAGGGATACAAAGGTGAACTGACGCCCTTGGCCCTCAGAGTCCTTGCAGTCACAGGGCTTCTGGAACAGCTTGTCACAGGTCAGTGTTTGTACATTTAAAATTTATTGTCCTTGACCCTTGCGTAACTTTGTGATCTCAGCATCCACGTGCTCCCTGTCCCAGGGTAGAGCTTGAAGACCTCAGTCCAGTCAGCCAGGGGGTTCAGGTACCCCGTCCTGCCTGAAACATACTGTGTGGCCTTTTAGCAAGATGTTAATTCCGCCTTTTCTTTCTTGTCTCTTCCATTCGTTAACACAGTTTTATGCAGAAGTGTATCCGTGTGGTCTGATGAGATAGCCAGCGCTGAGAGCTGTAGGGTGCAATGAAAAACTGACAACTTTAATTTTCCCTCAAATTATCATACTTCCAAATAAATAGAGAGTTGAGTGCATTCTCCAGTTATTCATTCTGGCAGCATTGCCTCAGCTGGAGACAGCCTACAAGTTGGCAGGCCAGAAGTGAAGAAAAACTTATCTTAGTTCCTGGAGATAAAACCTGCTAGTTATCAACAACTGAAATTCCAAGAGAGGGACTTCTGGGAATGAGCCATTTGCAGCAAGGATCTCTGTTTAAGTCGCATGCCTCCTGCTAACTTCTTTCTGTTGAGGAAAAGATGTGGAAAGTCACATTTAATTTTGGCCTCAAACATAATTCTAAATAATAGACTTGGCCTACTCGCCTCACCTGTCAGTCATCAATAGATACTTAAGAGATAAAACCTCCATTCTGAGAAAATGGAAAATGAAATGACAGGCTTCAAGAAAAGTCGCTCAGAAAACCAGAATTATTATTATTACGGCTGTTTTTGCCTTCAGTACGCATATGCAGCCTTGAACAGCAGCGCCATTTTCGCCAAATGCTTATGATGAAACCTCATTGAAATCAGGGAAACGGGGATTTGACAGGCTACTGGGAAAAGAGAAATGTAATGCAACGCTATTTCAGACTGCAGTCTGCACTGTGCTGAACCACTACAGATGTTTTCCTTTTGTCTTCATTTAATGGTTTCTCTAAGCACAATGTCTTAGCATCACTCATGGCAGTAAAATTTATGACATACTAATTAATAGCAAGATGCTTAGCTAAGCAATTCTGTCTCTGAGATTGTAATTATATTTTCGAGCTTTAATGTTTTTTTTTCTTTTACCTTTGTTCTGTCAGATTTCATTAGCAGAGTAAGAGGGTATTGAGAACACATAAAATTTTAGGAGGCTTGGCATGATTAATTTTACTCAACAATAAGAAATAAGCTATACTACTTATCCCTTACCGTACTGGTTATAGAATTGGTTTTGCCAGTTATGAGCTCAAAACAAAGCCGATTGTACAGAGAGCAAGCGCTGTAACTCAAAAAGGAGAGCTATAGGTGTAAGGCTGCATCATTACCGATGACTAATTTTTTAAGCTGAAGGAAAATTATGTGTTTTTCCCTGTGCAGAGATTCTTGAATTTTATATTATATGCAAAACACATTGCCACACCTGCCCTGCCACTCCCCAGCCCTAGACCAACCCAACAGCAACTTTCTTGGCTCCAGCTTCCAGGCAGCTGAGCGTGGAGAAGGAAAAATCCCCTAACTCTGGTTACTGGCACTGAGACAAATCTATGTTCCCAACCTCAGCTGGACCCTCCATGCTCCTGGCAGTCTTTCTGTTTGTCCCCAGTCAGCTCTGTTTCAGATTTCCCTCACAGCTGTTCGAGACTATCAACATGCTCGATGATCCCTTCATCCTAAGTAGCTGTCCTTGTCCATATATCCCAGAAAACGCAGAGGTTCTCTCCTTCTCCTCCACCGGCAGCCTGACCCGGGGTGGGGGAACACCTACCTTTTTCTTCCTTCCCTCCTGCCAGAGAAGAGGTAGCTCTTCTAGCCCCCAAAGTTACCATGTCTAAAGAATATTGAACACCATCTCCTCAGGCATATTCTGGGACCTCATTACACGGGTCATTTTTTTTTTCGCCTCTGTATCTTTAATTCACCATGTTCTGTCCTCTGGCTTCTATCCTTTGGTCTGCTGATTTGTTCAACTTTTCCTTATCACCAAACATGCACCTGCGCACACATATGCACGCACAGATAATTCCTTAATCATTTCAGCCTCTCACTCATGCTGCAAATTGCCTTGTAGAGCAATTATCTGTTTACATGACAGTTTTCAACTGGTCCAGTGGTTTTTAATCATTGTTGTGTCACAGATCCCTTTGAGAATCTGATTAAAGCAACGGACCTTTTCCCTGGAGACATGGAAAAGGTGTACACATACACACACACATTGTACCTGCGATTCCAAGTTGTTCTTGGTCACTGACCCCCACAGGAGATATGACTGCCGCTCATCAATGCTTGCAGTTTCTCTCTTCTTCCAGGCACACAAGAATTACACTTCCTTGCTGACTTGAGATTAGTCACTGCATTGGCCAATGAAATGAGAGTGGAAGTGATGTGTGTGGAAGGTTTAAGAGCCTGAACTTGATGTGCTACGCTTTCTCTTTTTACTCTGCCACCGTGACCTCTGGGTTCCAGTTAGAGACTGCTCCGTCAGTGTGGGTCTGGGCACGAAGAGGACGCAGAGCAGAGCATCTGGCCGGCCTGCAATGGACATATGGCGTGAGTGAGAAATGAATCCGGTTGTTTAAGGGGGCTGAGAGTGGGCACTGTTTGTTAGTGTTGCATAACTGAGGCCATCCTGCTTGATAGCAGGGTACCTTGGATGTGAAATAATCTAATCGGAAAAGTTCTTTCTAGGGAAATGTAAGCTACCCTCCCCTCTGTTCTCAACAAGCGCCTTTCTGCTTGGGTTACTATACTTTCAGTTACTACGCTTTCAGCTCTCTCTGCACGACTCTTTCCTTGCTTCTTCACACGAGTCCTCACCCTTCATAACACAGTTTATATGCTACTTCCTCAGAGAAGCCACCTGGGCCTTGTCCCCACTCCCTGCCAGCCCGGTCGCTATCATTCACAGCACGCATTTCTGTCTGTCACGGAGCGAGCGTATCCCAGCCCATAATGATCGTATTTATTTTCTGTTTCTCAAGTTAGGAATTTACAATATTCGTATTCCTGCTATCAACAATGATTCATAAGTACCCAAGGTCATGTGGCTTTAGCCCCATATGAACTTAAGAAAAGGTAATACATTCAAAATATGGAGTGTTTTCACTTCTTTAATATAATGATAAAAACGGAACCATGAATGTTCGGAGCAAGTCCCACTTTAATCGCTTTTCTACGCTATGTTACTGGGGGGAAAAGCTATAACTAAGAGTGCTGGGCGAACATTTCTATGTTTTGGTGTTTTGCATCCAGAACGAGCATTGAACTTTGGTATTCACCAGTAACCATTAAGAGGTCAGCTTGACATTTTGGGCTTTTTTCAGATAGTTGTGGCCAACAGCGCTAACAAACCTTTGGTCCCAACCCAGTTAAATAGTAGTTTTTGTAATTCACTGGCATACATTTCTTGTTTTTTGTTTTGTTTGCTTTTTTTCTTTTACTCGGTATGCACACCAAGCAGTCTTACTTCAGGGTGACAGTAAGAATTAGTCCTTTAGTTTTAGAAGGAATCGGGCGGCTAAATTTTATTATGCATCCAGGAATATAGGTGTAATACCTTGTCACAGAGTAAGGTAATTCATACCTGTTCAATGAAGGAATGAAAAAAATTAGTATTATAAAATTACCACATATTTTTTCATTTGCCTTTATTATATATAAGTAATATCATAAAAGAAAAATATTCTAATTTTAAAAAACAAAGTTTTAGCCTTACAGTTTTACCTGTACACAAAACTAATATGTTTATTATTTTAAAATTTCAGAAATGCATAACTTAAAACCAATATGAAAATTTTCTATTTTTCATTGTCTTTAAAAAGTGTGCTAAACAGTCTTGCTATCTGATGAAAAGGTCCAGAAGTTACAATCCTATCCTTCTAATATATAATTGATCATGAAAAATATTCACCAGAAATCTACACCTCTTAAAGTCAGACATTCAATTTCATAAGTAGAAAGTTTGGGAATCTTCTGAACTAATTGTTAGAATAAGATAAATGTTAAGTCTTGGTGAGAACAACCAAACAAAATGTTTTAAAGTTGCTAAGAAGCTTAGTTTACAAACAAAAAATAAGCTTAGTGTGGTTTTGATTTTTCATAAATTTTGTTTGTTTGTTTTAAATTTCTTATGTGGCGGTGTGCATTGTAACACAGTACTCTGTAAGATGTAGAGCATATCCACTTCCCTGTCTCCTATGTTACATATGCAATTGGTATATGATAGCTACATTTTTCTATGTCCATTTATACTTATAAAAGCCCACATGTTCCCTCGCTGGTGTGGTTTAGTGGATTGAGTGCTGGCCTATGAAACAAAGGGTCACCAGTTCAATTCCCAGTCAGGGCACATACCTTGGTTGAGGGCCAGGCCCCCAGGGACGTGGAGCATGAGAGGCAACCGCACATTGATGTTTCTCTCCCTCTCTTTCCTCCTCCCTTTTCCTCTAAAAATAAATAAATAAAAATCGTTAAAAAAGAAGAAGCCCTTTTTTAAAAATTCACATATGCAATTTAAACATAACAAAATTCTCAGATTGGAGTGGGATGTTTATTCTTTCTTTTTTGATTGTTTCCTCCCAATTAAATAATTTTTAAGAGAAGATTATCATCTGCCACTCTGTTTTAAGAAAATATAGGTAATCATTTGGGGCTTAATGTCTTTAAAATGGGACATGCATCAAACATGTGTGTGCAAACATTTTAAAATTATTTTGCATAAAGGCAGATTATTTCTTAATTCCTCATTGTTACAACATAACCTTCAAAAAATCACAAATGCTTCTTTTCTCTTCTACTGGGGCACTTCATTCAAATGCATAAATTCCACAGACATAGTTGCCATAGAAATGTAAAGGGATAAACAATAATGAATCATACTACCCAAAACTGCAATTGAAGTGGAGCAGCATCAAGGCTTATGGTTAATAATACTGACATGCTGCCTGTATTTATTCTTAACTTTATGTATACTCCAAGTTGAATGCTCTGAGTCCCAAACTGGAAGGTCTTAAACTACTAAAAATAACACATCTTAATGAAAATATTTTAGCAAGCCTTTTAGATGAGGAAATCAGTACATGCCAAGAAAGTTTTCTTTGTAGAAAAATAGTAAAATTTAATAAATGATAGATTCAAATTATGCCAATTACTTTCTTTTATTTCATACAAAATTTCTTTTTATAAAATAAAAAAGTGAGATTTCCTACACAAGATTTACAGGTACCTTAGCTTTCAAGAATAAGTGTTTCTTCAAGTTGATTCATGTCTTGTTTATTTTGCTCAAGAGCTTATTTTGAAATAGTGCTCTAGGACAGCATTTAGGGGTTTTCTTATATTTATTAAAGGAAAAATCATGTTAAATCTCCTA
>PVKM010039223.1:0-13874 GCA_004027735.1 Carollia perspicillata | reverse complement strand
TTTTTAAGCAGATAAGGAAATAGAGGGTAAAGGGACAGAAAAATAAAACTAATCTTGGGGATAGACCATTTACTTTCTTGAAATGTATTCTTTTCAGAGCTTTCACCATAGGTAATTTTTGTTCCTCCGATAATTCTTTTAAAAAGGACTGTCCTTAGTCTTCTGAAAGTGGAAAGTTTGTCCAGATAGATGTGACTGTATGTCTGGGTCAGTCTTCAGCAGCCTGCACCAAGCGATGACCAGCAGGATTCCGTGGCCGTGGCTTGCCGTTGTGTTGCTGGAGGCACAGATCCACTGATCCCAGGCTGCAGCCCTGGTCCAAGGCCAAGAATAGATTTAGTGTCTATCACATTTGAAAGTCTTTCCTTACATCTAAGATTGAATATGAAGATTCTTCTGTAGTCTGGGCCAACAGCTTTGGCATCTTTTGTTATCATTTCTTGGTGAATCTTTTACATCTGCTTTCCAAATTTCTGTATCCTTATGTTTTAGATGTGGCTCTTGCGAATGGCATGTGATGGAACTTTGTTCCTATTTTCTCCAAATCAGGAATATTTTTCTTTAAGTTCAATCATTTTCTCCATTTATTTACATTTACACCATTACTCACTATGTGGGTTTAAACCTCTTATCTTATTATGTGATTTTGGTTGGTCATGCCAATTCTATGTTCCTTCTCTCATCTTGTGTTCTATTGGTTTGATTACTTTGGCAATTCCAATTCCTTCCCCTCTACCAGTTTAGAGGTTATATGTTACATATCTATTGTATTCATGATTAGCGTGATTTTTAATTTATTAAAATGATTTTTTAATTTATTAAAATCTAGCATTATATTTATTTCCCCCAAGAAAATTCAAAGAAGTTAGAATGCTATAACTCTACTAGAACAATATAACTATTCCTCCTGATGGATATGGGATTGTGGTCATGTATTTTAATTATACAAGTGCCAGAGGATACAAGTTGGACCACTATGAAAGGATTTTAAGAAAAGAAGTGACGTGACCAGATATGCACTGTGAAAATATCACTCCAACTGAGGAAAGGACACTAGATTAGGGGTCACAAAGGCCAGGAGAAAAGATTTTCTTATAAAGAGGTTATGGGTCTTTGGAACTGGAGGAACAGTATGGAATTTGACACATGTAGCTTTATTCAGCATTAAGTAAAAATAAATCTCATCAAAGATACGAACTTTATTTTAGGTTTTTTGTGATGTGCTGCCAAATTATGTCAGAAGATTGTGCCAATTTCTTCTTTATTTCCTCCTAGTCAGCATCAATATAGTGACATTTAAAAACCTGATTTGGGGCTAGTTTCAAAGGGAAAGCTAAAATTTAATTTTTAGAAGCACTTTATTGTAACTATTTTTGTTCTTTAAAAAATCATTATTTCTTATACTGCTCTTTGTTTATATATGTTACTTCTAGGAAGGCAGTGAATTGGGTTTTTTATCCCCTAATTGAGTCTATGTGCTTATAGCAAGCAAATATATGTCTTCTGCCCTTTATTTTTGTTTAGGATTTCTGATATATAGATGGTTTTTATTGTTAACTAGTGAACTTTATTTTCCTTTTTCTTTAAGAGATCTTTTACTATTAACTTTTAAAGTTATTTCCCATCATTAATCACATAAATATTCACTCATATTCTGTCTATTTGTATTATTCTGGTGGGGGGGGGTTGGTTTTGGCATTAAATTTTGTCCTGTAGAATAAGTACCTAAAATTGTTGTTTGCAAAGTGAACAGCTATGATTATCTTAACCATTGCTTAAATTATTTCAACAATTTCTTGATGATGTTGGTAAGTATTATGTATGTGTTGGCTCTTGTTTATCATTTAAGTTATTGTGACTTCATTAGAAACATTTCTTCTGGTAAAGCAATAGCTCCCTCCACCTTACTCTTTGAAGGTTTTTAGTAATTGTCATTCATTTGTTCTCCTAGGTAATTTTTAGAATTACTTTGACAATCTCTCCCAAATCTTTTAAATGTTTATTGCCTTGCATCAAAGTTACAAATTAATTTTAAAAGAATTTGTATATTTTAGAGTTTAAGAAAATAATATTCCTCCATCTATTAAAATCTTATGTGTTATCTTTTTTATATTTCATATGCCAGTACCAGGGTGTTTTGATTACAGTGGCCTTGTAATACAGTTTGGTATCAGGTATTGTGACCCCACCTACTTTGTTCTTCTTTCTCAAAATTGCTGCAGCTATTCAGGGCCATTTATGGTTCCATATAAATTTTTGAAATGTTTGTTGTATATCTGTGAAATACATTGTTGGTACTTTAATAGGGATTGTATTGATTCTATAAATTGCTTTGGGTAGTATGGACATTTTGATGATGTTCTTTTGATCCATGAACATGGTATATGCTTCCATGTGTTCGTGTCTTCCTTAATTTCTTTCTCTAGTGTTGTGTAGTTTCTGAGTAGAGATCTTTTACCTCCTTGGTTAGGTTTATTCCTAGGTACTTAATTTTCTTGTTCCTATATCAAATGAAATTTTCTTCCTGATTTCTGTTTCTGATATTTTGTTGTTGGTGTACAAAAATGCCTTTGATTTCTGAGTATTGACTTTGTATCCTGCTGTTTTGCTAAATTCACTTATTAGGTTGAGTAGTTTTTTGGTGGAGTCTATAGGATTTTCTATGTATACTATCATGTCATCTGCAAACAATGACAGTTTTGCTTCCTCCTTTCCAATTTGGATGCCTTTTTTTTTCTTTTCTTATCTGATTGCTGTGGCTAGGACTTCTAATACTATGTTGAAAAGGAGTGGTGGAAGCAGACATCCTTGTCTTGTTCCTGATCTTAGTGAGAAAGCTTTAAGTTTTTGCCCATTCAGTATGATGTTGGCTGTAGGTTGCTCGTATATAACTTTTATTATGTTGAGGAATGCTCCCTTTGCTGAGTGCTTTTATCACAAATGGTGCTGTATTTTATCAAATGTTTTTTCCACATCTATTGCGATGATCATGTGATTTTTGTCTTTCCTTTTGTTTATGTGATGTATTATGTTTATTGATTTGCAAATATTGTACCATCCTTGCATTTCTGGGATGAATCCTACTTGGTCATGGTGTATAATCTTTTTAACATATTGCTGGATGCGGTTTGCCAATATTTTGTTGAGGATTTTAGCATCTATGTTCATCAGTGATATTGGCCTGAAGTTTTCTTTCTTCATTAAGTCTTTATCTGGTTTTGGGATTAGGATGGTGCTAGCTTCATAAAAAGTGTTTGGGAGTCTTCCATCTTCTTAGAATTTTTGGAATAATCTGTGAAGCATAGGGGTTAGCTCTCCCTTAAATGCTTTGTACATTTCATAGAAGAAAACACTTTCTGGTACTTTATGTTTTATTTTGCTATGATAAATATTTTCCCCCTTTTCAGTTTTGAACTATTTATTTCTGGACTTCAAAGCAGGCATTTGTTTTTATAATTTTATTTTGGTATCTATTCACATCAAACTGCTATTTTTTTCTAATCATTTTCAGTCAATTCTTTTGAGTTTTCTTTATTTACATCTCTTATTTAGATCTTATTTGATTACTTCAGCAATATTTTATCATATATAGTATACAAAACTTATACCTCTTTTGTTAAAATTATTTCTGAACATTTTACTTTTTTTGAAGTTATTTTGAATGCAATTGTTGTCTTAATTCTATTTTTGGTTTGTTCATAGCTACTATATAGAAAACAATTGCTTTCTGTACACTGATCAGTTACCCTGTGACCTTGTTAAACTTGTTTATTGGTTCTAGCAGGATTTTTGTTGTTTGCTTATATTTTATTGTCTATATACAGGATAATTTTATCTGAGAATACAGGCAGTTTTACTTCTTCCTTTCAAATCAAATACCAAAAATTCTCTTTCTCTCCTTCCTCTTTACACACTCTTTTCCCCCACCCTCACTTTTTGGGGGTAAAGGGGTGTTACACAGGCTAGAACCCACAGTTCAATGCTAAGTATGAGTGTTGAGAGTGGACATTCTTACATCTTCCTGATATTAGTGTGTTTTTGCTTTTATTCATTTCAAAACATGTTATAGTTTTCCATGTGATTTTTTTGACCCATGGGTCATTTAGACATCTATTTATTAATTTCCAAATATTTGGAGATTTTTCAAATTTGTTAAGTTTAATCTGTGTTTGACTGCAACACATACTTTGTATGAATTCAATCAGAACATAGCGAGAACTTATTTTGTGGCCTATCATATGAGCTACTGGAGAATATTCCTTGTACTCTTAAAAGAAGAATATGTATTCTGTTTTCTTTGGGTGCTTTATGAATGTCAGTTATGTCAAGTGGTTGACAGTATTTTCTGAGTCTTCTCTATACTTTCTTATTTTATGTCTATTTAGTTTTATCAATTACTCATAGTTAAATATTAACATCAGCAACCATTTTGTTGAATTTCCTATTTTTCCTTTTAATTCTGTCGATTTTTCCTTCAGTATTCTGTGTCTCCATAGTTAGATATATCTTTCCCATCTTTTTACTTTAAATATTTTTTGCTCAGTCTTCTTTATAAGATAATCCCTTTTGTTCCTGATTAATATCTAAGTTCTTAAGACTCGGTCCAGGTCCTCTCCTTCTCTTACACTACACTCTCTCCATAAGAAATCTAATTCTCACCTGAGACTTCAACCATCATGTTTTTATAAAGGTGATTTCCAAATGTATGTCTTTAGTAGGCATCGCCCCTTTGATCTCAAGGATCAAATGTTCATCCCAAGCAATATTTTTAAAACTAGGCTAATGATGTTCCCTGCAAAACATGCTTACCTTGTGGAGTTCCCTCCTTTGATGAACGGCATATTTGATCTTGTTATGAAGGTCAGAGTTCTATTTGCCTTAGTTCTTTAATACCTGTCAGTTCTGTTCCATTTCTCTCCACATCCCCACCACCAATTCAGTTAGCATTATCTGTCACTGAGCTATCAATGACCTCCTGACTGATCTACAGAAATCTGCTCTTATCTGACCCACCCAAAAGTGTAACCAAATTAATCTTATTAAAACACAAACCTGATCCAGTCACTCCCCATCTTAAGATATAAGCAAAATCATTTACACATCTACAAAGCCTGGCAGGGTCTGACCACTACTACCTCTAGCATTCCTTGATCACCTCAGAGTCTAATTGAACCATATTATCTTCCTTTAGCCTCTCATGCTCACAATGTTGACTTTTGCAATAGGCCATCTGCAATGACATTTATGCTTGGGATACTTTTCCTTCCTCATTTAGTTTAGTCTTGTCTTATCCTCTTCCTCCCAGGTCTTTTTTCCTTTGTTTTATTTGACTCACTGTTTAGGTCAAATTCTTACTTTAAACCCTGAAATCAACATGTAGCTCTTTCATAGCACTTATTGCCATTGCAAACTCATATTCACCTGTGATTACCTAATCAATGTCTAGCTACATCACTGAAATGTTAGAGCCATGAAGACAACAATCGGAAGTTGTTTTTTCTCTATCACCTCTATTAACTCTACCAGGTACATAGGCAATATACATTAAATATTTGTGAAATTTGTATGAGGGATTTGCATTTCTAAATGTCAGTAGATACAATCTCAAGTTGGAAATTTCTAGCATATAAAAATTATATAAATATTTCTAAATTCTAGAACAGATGTAATATGGCAACTCGGATTTCTTTGACTATTTCAAGGTGCCAGGTACTTAGAATCACAAATTCAAGATATTTAACTATGTTTAAACAGTTCATCTCCACCCTCACAGCCACCTTCTCTTGACCTTGTCAATAATATTTCTTGTTTCTCTATAATTGCTTAAAAGCCCATGTTTTCTCAATTGTTTCTCACAACAGCTTTGTGTGTTTAAGTGACTTTTCTTATTATCAATGGCATTTTTATTCTCTGTACTATTGTATCTCTACCATAAGAGGTCAATCTAGTATTGAATTGATGTACACATAGTATTGAAGATAATGTAAAGAGGTTATGTCTGAATAGCCACTTGATGGCTTTGAGAGCTGGAGAGAGAGACACTAATGGTTTTGAATATGAGTTGTTGTAAGTAAATTGCAGATAATCTTTATAACAGTTTTGCTGGAAAGATTAAATGTGCTAACGAGCATGAAGGTTTTTGTTAACTATACCATACTATGTAAGAACTGAGTATTATGATTTTAGAGGGGAAGTTGAAGAAACATGTAGAATAGATGATTTGTTCGATGTCGGAAATCCACTTAACTGCCTAGGAACTGTACACAACAAGTCTAACAAGATGGGATTGTGATTTTTTTAATAGAAAGAACCTCTGTGTACATGTCACCTCACTGTGAAGTACAGGGGTGGGCACAAGTAATACCCCAGTTTTATTATAGAATCTTTTATTAGAAAATCATAACCATGTAATTCTGTAACATAACAACATCACACTCGAGCACACCACATCACATTTTAAGTGAAATGTTCAAATGAGAACTATAACTTATTACCCCCACATTATTACACTACCAACCACCTTCAAGCAGGTCTCATTTCTGCCGGACCCTGTGTTCTGTTAGTCAGATGAGCCCTGAGCAGATCATCAGTGTTCTCCTTCTCAATGTTCTCTTTAGAACAGGTATCGAGAAGAAAAAAAAATAGTGTTAAATAAGTTTATTGTATTAATTTGCTTAATTAAATGAGACTCAGTTATACCTATTGTCAGTGTGAAAATGACAATATTCTTCCAGAGTAGACAGATAATAACAAAACATGTTCATTACCAGTAATTCTCAAAGACAGCTTTAAGATAAAAGCAGGACAAGGTATAGGTGAAGGAATTGAGAGATTTAATTTCAGGATATTGGATTCCGAAAGCAGTCAGGCTCCAGTTTTATGAGTTGTAAAACACAAACATTTAGGAAAAGAAACATGCTAGGGATTCAAAAAAATCCTGGGACTCTAGGAAGCTTTGTCATGGCAGGGGTTTGGATCAGCTGGAATTATGGCCCAATTCCAACAGCAGATCCAATGGGCCTGAGGATCTAGCGTGTGGTTCTCTAGCTGGTCCCTCAGTTACGGCTTTCAGAGTGGCTGACAGGATCCTCTCTTTGATCCACTTACCTGTAGAATAAAAAGCATTATTGTAAGGAGGGTCATGTGAAAGTCTCTAAAACTGTTCATCCCTCACCAACTAAGACAGAAAGTTAGAAACCGTGTCTTCTTACATGAGAAGTGAGAGATTAGTGACCTCGTCAAAGATGTAAAGAGGTGGCAGTCCTTATTTATTAACCTGCACAGTCCCCGACAACCCAGGTGGGTTACGCTCGGCAATGGGGAGCGCTGTAAACTTACACAGCCGCCCTGGGCGTGGTCTCTGCACTATCACAGGTCAGCACAGCCCCCAGCACCTGAGGAGCCACTGTTCCTCTGACAGATGTGTTCTTTTTGAATTTCCATCATCAAGAAGGAAACTGATTTAGCTGCTGCTGCTATGAAATGACAAGCCTGCCAGAACAGAGACCAATACTGAGCCCTCATTATGGAACAGTTTCTTGAGGCACCTGGAGCTTTTCCACTTTAATTTAACCTTACCTGAATTAAAACCTGGTTCAGCCTTACCTGAATTTAAAAGTGGTTCAACCTCACCATCATGGAAACCTTCTCTGGATATGTATGTGCTGGTATTTTCCACAGTAGTTCGGCCAGAACCACTATCTGAGGGTGTATCAAATGTTTCATGTCAGCAAGGGAAGCAAAGGTCAGACAATTGGCATGAGACCACAGTATTCACTTGATTTATCTTACACACTCAACCTATAAGCTGGCAGCACAACAGAACAGTGGAGGGGTCTGTTAATACTCAGTCAGTAAGGCAGCTCAGGGTTGGAGACTACCCAGTGTATGGCGCACGTGTTTAACCTATGCCCGTGGTGCATGTCTCTAATGACTAGAAAACCTGGCTGCAGTGACCAACGGGTGGAAGTGGCATCAGATCTAATCATCATCATTTCTGAGTGATCCACTTGTGGGATTTTGTTTGCTCTCTCTGAAATCTTAGGTCTGCTAAATTAGAGGCCAGGTTCCCAGTGGGTGAATGTTTCATATGGACATAGTGAGGGCTCCACTGAACTTGAAGTTGTAACTACAGCCTGGTCATTGAGGGCACCTAATATTCATGAAACAGTGGGCAGAGAAAGTCACATGATGGGTAAATGACTCTGATTACCATGACGATGTAGCTGTTCCCACAAGATGGAGTCGGGCACAAATGAGCATGTCTGGAGTCTAGGGGGTTTACCGAAGTGTTTATTTATTTTCTGTGCCCGATGATGGATAGGCAATTATTCTAAATAAGTTCCAAGAAAGGCAAAGCAATGAAGGATTAGATCAACTGGAAAAGTCTGGGTCACCCTCCCAGACAAATGACCCACACCACCTGAAGTTCTGACCAAGGCTGAGTGGTACCGAGAATGGTTGGTAGAGGCGAGATGATGGATACAGGTTAGAGTCACGTGAACTGTTGCAGCATGGGGACTACACCTTATTTTATTTCCCTGGTCCTCTCACACTGTCTTTGCAGAGATTGCAGCTGCCCACCTTCTAGAAGGGGCCTCTACGACAGACTGGACTGGGATGAGGGCACAAGTGGAGTGGAATGGTGTGAGGGGTGAAGTATGGCAAATACCTCTTATGCACTGTTAGAAATCTCAGCAATACTTCCTATTCTAGCCATGGTTGCGTCACCCAGTTCAGCACAGTTTCAACCAGCTTTATGCAGTTACAAATTGACTCATCAGGCTCCTGCTGCTCTGACCCCTTGCCTTACCCACAGTCAGGAAGCAAGTTACCTGTGGAAGCCACTTGATGGCTACACATGCACAAAATAGGAATGTGAAACAGTTAACAACCTATAAGGTGAAATTTTGGCCAATGGGAGCTAAAAGCTGTGGGAGGGCCCTCCCAAAATATAACTTTCCACCTCTAACATCTAGCTGGGCTAATAATCAAATTAACTGAGACAGATTAACAAGGGAAAATGTACAAAGTTTATTACAGATGTACATGTCAGGGGTGTCAGAAGTATGAGCCCCAAAGCACACTGAGCTGTTGAGGCTTATCTACCATTCTGTCAAAGAAGAAGAAGGGAGGCAGGGATCTGGGAATCCAGAGGGGAAGCAGGCAATTTACAGGCGTCTGAGAAAGAGCAGGCCCGCAGCAGCAGGCATTCTTGTTGGGCCATCTAGAAACAGTGGGACACGGAGGGAAACAGGCTTTGTTAGAGGGCTTCCTTTCAATCATTACGTACTGATGCAGAGGTGCTAAGGTGAATATGCTGAGGTGACCTTCCTGAAGTCGGTTTTTCTCTTAATTCCTCTAAGCAGGAAATGCAAGGGTCAAAGGTTCATTTTCAGTGTTTTTTTTGTTGTTGTTAATAGCCAGCTTAAAATTGACATCAAAGGCATAATTTGGGGTTGCAAAACTTTGGTTCCCCTCAGTTCCACCTTTGAAATTTTTTTTTGGCAGCAGAGAAAGTAAAAGTTTATTTAAGGAAATGACACCAAGCCTGGAGACATAGGCAAGTGAATTCTTCTAAAGTTTGGCTCCTCAGGGGCCTCTACAAGATCAGTCACACCGGGGAAGTCATTAATCATGGTGACTAATCAAGATGGGGTCATGGGCTCTACTGATTGGTTGAGGTCAGCGTAGGGTTGATCTTTGTATCAGGTCCTGAGGTCAGCCATGGCGTCATTCTGTCCAGTTTTGTGAGGGTGTGGTTGGTAGAATTGTTCCACTTTAAATTAAAAGTTTCACATTCAAGAAACCAAGTTGGTAGATGTCTCCATATTTCATTGAACCACTGAGTCAATCCTGAGACTAAGTCAGTTCAATTAAACAGTGGTGTATTCTTTCAGGAGGTGGTGATGGAGATGGGCTCCCGCATATTAGCATATGCTGTATAGACAATCAATCAGGTAGTTAATAAGAGCCATTTCTATGGGGAAAAAAATAAAAAGAAATATTAATTATTAGAGTAAATTATAAACTCAGATTCTGAGCCTGGAGGACTACAGATCAAGAAGATTTCTAGATGTCAGTTTCAAGCTTCTTTATTTTTGTTTATTGTGTGTTTTTAAAAAATAATCCTAATTACAGTTGACATACAATATTACATTAGATTCAGGTATAAAACATAGTGATTAGACATTATACAGTGATCATCCTGATAAGTCTAAAACACACCTACATCATACATCTTTATTACAATATTACTGATTATATTCCTTATACTGTGCTTTACATCTCATGGGTATTTTATTATTCTTTGCATGACAAAGAGTCTTTACTTTTAAATGGTTATCAGTACACACAGTAATAACTTGTAACAAGTTCTTGAATTCTATCACCTAATAATTTCAATTAAGAGATACTAAAAGCAGCCCAAACAATTATACTAGTTCCCATTGCTCTAACCCTGAGCCAGAAAGGACTATTTGAAGGCTAGCTGCTGCTTTACACAGGTTACAAACAACTATTTACTACTTTTTCATAGATAAAGACCCTGAACTTTTTAGGGGGAAAAGATCTTTTAGGGGGATCTTTTAGGGAGAACTTTAGGGGGAAAATATATATATAAAATCCCTTTCTTTAAAAAAAAAAAAAGTGTTTCTTACTACACCTAAGAAGTCAGCATTGTTTGACCTAAAAGGCATAGAAAAACAGAAAATCTCTACCCATTAGTTTGTACAAAGAAACTAGATTTGCTGTTATCAAAAAAGTAAAAGGACCTACTAAGTAATATATAGAAAGGGTTTAACGCCTTTTCACAAGAATATAACTCAAGCTTTGGAAAAGCTTCATATTCTATGGAGGCATTTAAAATGCCAGCACATGGAACAGACGCTTCTTTCTTCTTCCGCTACCCATTTATGTGACAGTTTTCTTGGATTTCTGGCGAATGTCGCAGACAAAGGCCAGAAGTAGGTCTGAAAGATGGGCATCCTCTGCTGCTTGTCCTTCACGTCAGGGCTGCGGAGGGATCCCAGAGCTGCAGCCTCCTTAGCCTTGAGCTACTTCTCCCTCTGCAGGCGTACTGCGCAATTTCAGCCTGAGCCTCTGGCCCGTTTCAGCCTCCATTTCTCTTCCTCGTGGGCTTTGGACATCTTCTTGGAGACCCACTCCTCCCCTGGAAAGCAGATGCTGGATGCTGTTCAACTGACCCGCGGCGGCAGTGATTCCAAAGCCATTGTGAGCAGCCTAAATCTGCTCGGTCACCCCACAGGTCAGCTGACCTATGCCTTCCCCATGAGTATTTTAACGACTGTCCATCTGAGCGTCTTAATCCTTCATAACTTTTTCATTATCTCCTCTACATCCATCCACTGACTGTATTAGTATTAGTATTAGTTCTCTGTATCTATGAGTTTGTTTTTGTTTTGTTGGTCACTTGATTTTTAGATTTCACATATAAGTGAAATTATATGCTATTTTTCTTTTTCTGTCTGACTTATTTCACTCAGCATAATACTCTAGGTCTATCCATCTGGTAACAAATGGTAATATTTCATTCTTTTTAATGGCTGAGTAATATTCCATTACATATATATTGGGGGGTGTGTGTACACACACACATACACACACACATACACACTTATCAGAGAAAATTATTGGTATTATTTCAGTCTTCTGAAATTTATGGAGACTTGTTTTGGGGCTTAATGTGTTCTATCCTAGAAAATGTTCCATATGCACTTAAAAAGAGTGTGTATTTTGCTGCCTGGGTGAAATGCTCTAAAAATATCAATTAAGTCCATCTTGTCTAATGTGTCTTTTAAGGCCACTGTTTCCTTGCTGATTTTCTGTCTGGATGATCTATCCATTGATGTCAATGGGATGTTAAAGCCCCTGACTGCTACTTTGTTACTATTGTTCTCCCCCTTTATGTCCATTAGTATTTGCTTTATATATTTAGGCTCTCTAATTTAGGGTGTGTAGCATCTGTAAAAGTTTATCCTTTTGTTGAATTGATCCCTTTATTATTATACAATGTCCTTCTTTGTTTACTATTACAGTCTTTGATTTAACTTCTGTGTTTTCTGATAAAAAGCATTATTATCCAAGCTTTTTTTTTGCATGAAATATATGTTTTTCATCCTTTTACTTTCTCTGTGTGTCTTTTGATTTGAAGTGAGTCTTTTGTAGGTAGCATATGTATGTGTCTTATTTTTGTTTTTCTTTTTTATTAAATCCATTCAGCCACTCAAAGTCTTTTGATTGGAACATTTAGTCCATTTACATTTAAAGTACTTATTAATAGGTATCTAGTTATTGGCATTTTATTATTTTCTGATGGTTTTCGGAGTTCTCTGTTGTACTTTATTCTCTTGCTCTCTTTTCTTATATTATGATATTTTATGTAATGTTGCATTTGAATTCTTTTCTCTTCTTTTTATATTTTTTATAGAATTTTAGGTTTGTGGTACCACATGTCAAAGCTGCTCTTGATGGAGTGAGGTAGGCAGTGACCGTCGAATAAGCTGTCCTGGCTGGCCGTTGGAACGTCCCTGGTGATGTCATTGGCTGTTCAGGCAGACTTTCAGTGGCCTGCACAGCGTCAGTCATGGAGATTGTCTTAGCATGAGCCGTTGCGGTGATCTCTGTAAAGTTTATATTAAGTCATCTAGTGGCAGTACGCAATTGCAAGGCTCAAGAAAAAAGGGCAGTTTGGGTTCCATAATTCCATATCAAAGGATGAAAGAAAAATGAAAACATTAGTTTGGAGGGTTTCAGCCAAATAGTTGAGGAAAATAATCCAAGATACAGTCCAGTTCACAGGTGGGACACAAAACTTTAAAGACAGTTAGTTGAATTGGAAATTAATGTCTGCAAGTGTGTATTATAGTTTCTAGTAAAAATAATTTTTCAATCTAAAATCATCTTCATTATTACCAAAGACAGTCAGATTAAGACTAATTTATTTGTAACATAAGTGTAGTTGCAATAAATTTGACCTGATTGTTACTTTCCTGGAAAGACTGCTGAGAGCCCTATGAGAAAGGCACCAGGCTCTTTCCTTCAGAGGCTCTTACTGGTTTCAAAGTCAATCTTAATTCCTGAAAGCTGTCTGGCCATGCCCGACTCCATGCGTGCCTCTCTCAAACATGACATTACAGGTAAACCTTGGCAATAGACCAGTTTCCAGTGGTGTCCTGTTACAAAGAGAACAGATTCTTATCGAAATTATCCAATAATCACATTGCCATGAATATAAGAATGAATGTAATAATTATTAAGAATTTCCAAATCCTGGGTGGATTGGTTAGAACAGGTACAACTGTTCTAAGTTATAGTTTACAAGGAACACATTTACATATATTTGAAAAACAAAAGGTTTTTCATAATCAATATTTCAAACAAAAAGTCATAAAGATTGTAATCATCCTCAGTTTAGTCCCATGTAATTAAATCTTATCTTGATTACTTGTTTTATTTTTATAAATCCAGTTTTCCTTAGAGTTTTGCAAATATTCAGAGTCTAAATGTGTGATCTGAAAATTTATTTTCAGAAACTTTCATTTTAGAAGAAATCAGAATCCTCTCCATGGGGCTTTCTGAAGATAAAACATACTTGCAAAGGCATCAGAACAAAACAATAACTATAAATGACAAAAAGTTAAAATGATGTGGTTAAATATCTGATTACAATGTAATAGACAAAGAAATTTGCTTTTCTTTGTGACATAACATTTTAAGATAGCTAGGATTGCAAAAAATAACATACCAGGATTTAGCAGGATTTTGGAAATCTTATATAATCTCTAGAATACTTATTTTTATTTTTTTATTTTTTAAAAATCTTTATTATATTTTTTCATTACCATCAGAATGGC
>PVKM010039222.1:0-13836 GCA_004027735.1 Carollia perspicillata | reverse complement strand
GTATTAGAGAATGGTATACCTGAAACCTATATAATTTTATTAACCAATGCCACTCCAATAATGTCAATAAAATTTAAAAAGAAAAGAAAAACAAATCCATTAAAATTTTTTGCTTTATCATATTGTTGGTAGACGACAAAGTTTTAACTTCCTAGTAATAATTTATAAAGCAATGAAATGAAAATATGCAAGTTTTCCAAGATGTATTCTACCTAAGAGGCTTTTCTTATTTAATCCTTCCAATGAGTTAACACTGAGCACAGAAGCCATCCCCACTAACAGAGTGAATTGTGAATTATACCTCTGAGTTTGGGCAAATGCACAAACTGCAGAAGCAGATGGGGGAGCAGCATGCAAAGACCAGGACAGCCCCTCTTAAATGAGAATATGCTACAATCAGAGACAGGAAGATAATTCTTCTGCTGACCTATGGGCACAAAGATCATCATGACCATTACATTGTGAATGAGCCCAAAGGCCGACTGGCAGAAGGTGGGGGAGTTGTTATAAATTTTATAACCTAATTCTGTCCTCAGATTTGGTTTATAATTCTAAACCAAATGAAGATTTAGAATTATAAAGCTATACTTTCATACAGTTGGCACAAAGGGGCATTTCCCCAAACCTTCAGCAACCATGTTTTTATTTGACTTTTTTCTCTTGTCAGCTTTCTTCTTTCATCAGTTCCAGTGCTCACTGTGTTTGTTCTGTGGGAGACACAGCCACACTGGGTATCTGATGTGCTGCTGGAATTCATCAATTGTGGAGGCAGCTGCTCTAACACTCTGTGACATTAGGGCCAATGGGCTATTCCCAGGAGTCTCTAGAGTGGCCTGACTGCCCCACCGATGTTATCAACTATGAAAGTAAACATTTCCTGAGCACCTACTATGCATCTAGCACTATTTTAGGATCTTGTGATGGATTAGGGAACAAACAGACAAGCATCCTGAAGAGTCTCAGCTTCGGGCCAAAACTCAACATGTGATCTTTCAGGCCTGACCATAGCTAATGTTAAGGCTTTGCCTAGCCAGCTCACGGGCGGCAGGGGGGCGGGGGGAAGCTGCCCTCCCCACAGCAGGGCTGGTGCACAGCTGGTGCGCTGTATCTTCTGAAGGAAGCTGCATTCAAACACTCAGCCTCCCCAGGCTGGTCATTCTCTTCCACTTGCTAGTGATCCTAGCCTGGCTCCTCCAACTGGAGGCCTCCTTACCAGGGGGACGGAGGCTCAGCTGAAAACACCATTCAGGCTTCTTTGCCAAGACCTCCTAATGGGGAAGGAGGATGGACTTGAAGGCTTTTCTCTCCAACCTGATTCAGTACTCAGGACTTTTCTACTCCTAGCCTGATACCTTCTTCCTCCTCTCATCCTCTTTCACAGGGTGGGTGGTGGGGGAGCCTACTGTTCAGAATTCCCTCAGCCATGTGTTCATCTCTGATCCTTATCCAGTGCCATTTCCAGGAAAAACCTGCAGGGCCAGTACCACCTCTCTCTTTTGGGACTCTTGCTGACACTATGACAGTAAGTTAATACAGGCTTAATTGTTTGGCTCCTTGTTCTAATTGAGCACCTTGACACTGGGCAGCTTTCTAACGAGTCTATGCCCTCATGAAGCATGTTTCTCCAGATGATTCTCAGATTTGGTTAAAAATTAAGTGCCTCTGAGACACGGCTCACCTCTTCATTCAGCCACACAAAATTACAACTAAAATTTAGAATAACCATCACTCAGAACCATCAGAAATCTAATTGAATGGAAGTCTGACAACTGTGGAATTAAAGAAACCACATCCATCCAGTCTGATAGGAGGGTCAGAGATGCAGAATAGGCAGTCCCACACCCACGTGTGGTGGATAAAAAATCTTGGAGGGATATCTCAGGGGCAAGGAGTCCTGGCCACACACCAGGTCCCCCAGCCCAGGGTTCCACTGCCAGGAAAATGAGTCCCCACAACTTCTAGCTACACATACCAGTGGGGATCGTGTCACTAGAAAAATTGCTGGAGCCCCAAGCAGTTCCTCTTAAAGAACCCACACATGGACTCACCTGCTAAGACTCACTCCCTCTGAGCATCAGCAGTAGGGTAGCAGCTTGAAAGTTATACAGGAGAAACTGAAGTTTCTGGCATCAAGGGGAGCAGATGCTACTGTCCCTTTTCCAAACTGACCCCCCATTGAACCACAGAGCTGGCAAGCTTGTGCCATACCTGAGACTCCGTCAACGTGGCTAACACTATTTGATCTGCCTTGGAGATCCCCAGAGACTCCACCCCACCCAACTTGCAGGCCCACCTATGCTGCTTTTTCACATAAATCGCTGGTCTTGGCTCACGCTTCACGACTTCCTAAATCCTCTCATATAAGCAACAACTGGAATCAGTCAGCCCCAGGCCCAGCACTAGCAGTAGACAACCTAGATTCACAGCTTGGCTTCACCTGGGACTCTCCAAGCCCAGCCCAAGTAGCAGCCATCTCAGATTGCTTTATAGCTCAGGAAGGGTGGCCCTGGGCAAAACACAGGTGGGGACTGACCTTGGCCCACATCACCCAGGAAATCCCAGGGCCAGCACACCCCGTGGACAGCTACAGACCACATCAGAGCACCGCCATCCTGCCCCTTCACAGCTGATCTTCCACAGAGGCAAGAGATTGGTGGTCAGTGGTCACAGCCAATCCTTGCAGCTGACTGGCCTGGGTAAATCTGCCATTGATCTGTCAATAGCAACCAAGGTTCAACTATAAGACAAGTGTATATTCAGCCCACACAAGGGGTGCACCTCAAGTACTGAGCTTGGGTGATAGGGGAGGCTGTGCCACTGGACCCTACAGGACACCTACTATATTAGGCCACACTACCAAGACATGGAGTCAAAGCAGCTCTACCTAATACATAGAAACAAACACAGGGAGGCCGCTAAAATGAAGAGAAAAAGAAACATGGCCCCAATGACAGAACAGAGCAAAGCTTCGGAAAAAGAGCTAAATGAAATGGAAATAAGCAATCTGTCAGATGCACAATTCAAAACACTGCTTATAAGCCTACTCAAGGAACTTAGTGAGGATCTTAATAGCATAAAAAAGATCCCATCAGAAATGAAGGATATACTAATTGAAATGAAGAACAATTTAGAAGGAAACAACAGTAAGTGGATGAAGCCAAGAATCAAATCAATGATTTGGAACATAAGGAATCAAAAAAACAACCAATCAGAACAACAAGAAAAGTGAATCCAAAAGAATGAGGATAGTGTAAGCAGCCTCTGGGACTACTTTAAGCAATCCAACATTTTCTTCCTAGGGGTACCAGAAGGAGAAAGAGAAAGAGCAAAAAATTGGAAATTTATCTGAAGAAATAATGAAAGAAAACTTCCCTAATTCGATGAAGGACATAGACATCCAGGAAGCACAGAGTCCCAAACAAGATGGACGCAAAGAGGTCCGCTCCAAGACACATCATGTTAAAATGCCAAAGGTTAAAGAGGGGATCTTAAAAGAAGCAAGAGAAAAGAAGCTCGTTATCAACAGGGGAATTCCCATAAGACTGTCAGCTGATTTCTCAAAAGAAACTTTGCGAGCTAGAAGGGATTGGCAAGAAGTATTCAAAGTCATGAAAAGAAAGCAGTGACCTACAGCCAAGAGTGCTCTACCCAGCAAACATATCATTTAGTATTGAAAGGCAGATTAAGAGCTTGCCAGACAAGAAAGACCTAAAAGAGTTCATCCTCACCAAGCTATTATTATATGAAATGTTAAAAAGACCTATTTAAGAAAAAGAAGAGTAAAACTATGAACAATAAAATGGCAGTAAATACATAGCTATCAACAACTGAATCTAAAAAAACAAACTAAGCAGACAAGGAGAACAGAGGCAGAATCATTGATACAGAGAGGGTTTTGATGGTTTCTAGGTGGGAGGGGGTTATAGGGAAATGGGTGAAGAGGTGAGGGGACTAAGAAGTACAAATAGGTAGTTACAGAATAGCCATGGGGATGTAAAGTGTAATATAGGAAAGGGAGTTGCCAGAGAACTTATACACATAAACAATGGTGGGGGGATTGCCTGAGGGAGTTGGGGGTGCTGGCTGGAAGGGTGCAAAGGGGAAAAATCCAGACAACTGTAATAGACTATTATAATATCAATAAAATATCATTTAAAATAAAAATAAAAAGAAATGCTTTCAAAAGTAAATGCTAGAAGAAATGTACCACATTAATTCATTATCAGTAATCAGCAATTGAACTCAATATTTTATATCAAGACTAGTAGTTAGGAAAGGGACAAAACCCAAAACACTTCCTGAAGTTACAGGTTGAGACTCTGAGTTCAGCCACATGGGAAATCTCTTTCCAGAGCTGATAGTATTCTTTTTTCTTTTTTGACTTGAGCTAATTCAGGTCAGGTTTCTGTCACTTGCAGTCAAAAGAGCCTTGTCTAATAGCTGTAGGATTTTTTGAAGGAAGAAATGGAGATAAAGGATGGATACAGATAACCTCGTCTTCTTTGTGAAGCTGCACATGGCCATTCCTGCAGTCTGGATTTCTCAAAGTGCCATATGGCTTGTTTGTGCTTGAAGTTAATCAAGGAATTGAAATTGATATGTACCCCACAAGAAAGTCATGACAATTAACTAATTATAATTTGATACTTTTAAAATAATATAAAGTACTATTTTAAATCATGAAAGAATACTGGCGATCATGTTTTAATTACCCTATCACACCCCACCACCTACTTACTATAATCAACAGGAGTAATTCTAACCCTAAGCTTTATTCATAAGAACATTTAAGAAGCTAAATGATGGTTATTCTCATTTGAAACCAGCATAGAATTATAGTTCTAAACCTTAGTATGGCATCATCCCATGGTATAAACATGTGGGAAATACATGTATTATATATATATGCATGTATGTATAAATATAGAAATATATATTTCTAATAGTAAAATATCAAAATTTGAAATTATCTCATTTTAAAATTGTTACCATTTCACATTATCCACATTAACTCACCCTGACTCACATATTTTCTGATCAGATTTGTAAGGTGAGAGAGAAGTGCCTGGTATCGCAGGCAGGGAGCTGAGGTTGAATAAAAGCCACAGTTGAGTTTAGCAATGCCTCAGCCCACAGGGTGCTTTATTTAAATAAGTATCATCTATCACAGATAGTAACTAGGAACTAGATCACAGGGAACCAACCAAGTAGTGGAAATAAATTTGTATATACCTATAAACTTGACATAAAAACTTCTTTTCAGAAATGTCATTGTAAAAGAGATTATCTCTACTATTTGGCTGGATCGTGTTTCTGCAAAGATGCATGCATGAAGCCTGGTAGCAGAGTGAAATATTTAAAATTTATTTTTCAATGATCTGATGATCCTCTTGCTTTTCTTTATTTTTGAGCCAAGCACTGTTACTGTCACTGAACATCGTTTGAAGTTGCTCTACAGTAAAATCTTTCTCTGTGGGATGGTTTTATTTCTTGAATTGAATAATTGCTCAGCATTGTTGCTTAACATCCAACAGTTCTTGGCTTTGCGTGCTCATTGCGGGCTCTTACTGCTCATTGTGAAGTGAATGGTAGCCAGCATGGAAGAGGCCAAACTCCTTAACAGGTCTAATATGATCTTTCATGATCTGGTCCCTGCTGAGCATCATTTTGCATTGATTCTCATTGTTTTCTTGCTTCTGCCCCATTTTCCTCATTCTTGTTACCCTGGGTTTCCACATACTATATAAAGCATGAACCTTTCTTCAATACTTGCCTTATAATATTTTCCAGAGAAACCTGTGCTAAGAAAATTAGACCAGGAAAATTGTTCTAGAAAGCAGAGCCACAGGACAGGATTTTGGGTTGAATTGCCCATTCATCTGAACCACATCCTTCTATTTCTCAGGCTGCTATTTTTTTCCAGCTGAAATTTAATTCTGGTTTCTTCCCATATTCTCCATGTTTTCCATAAGTGAATCCATTTTTCTCATAGCTTCAAAGACTCTACTGATGATAATAATTACTCCAAAATCTTTTCTTCAGTTCTAGCATTTCTCCTGGGCCACATATTTATGTCTCCAACTGCCTTCCAGACTCATGAACACTTCCCTCATCATGTTCCAGCCTGAAATCATCTTCTCCCCACACCCAAACTTTCCCCACTGATCCCTGTGTCAGCCAAACCTGGAATTGTTCTTGATTCATCACCCCCACCATTCACATTTATTTAGATATCAAGTCCTATCTCTTCTTCCCCATAATACATCTCAAAACACTATTTTTCTCCATTCTCACTGTCACTACTCTGATTAACCCTATCAATAACCATCCATTCTTGCCCGAAATAATGCCAAAAACTCTTCCCACAAATCCCTTCTACATGCTACAGCCAGCATGATCTTTCTGAACTGCAAACTCAATCATCATTCTCCTGCTTAAAACCCTCCAGAGTCTCCCTCGTTGCTCTTGGGACAGGGTCCAATCTAATACAATCCCACCTGGGGATCCCTATGAGCTCAGCGGCCACTTTCATCTTCACCTTATGTTATAGCTCTGATGAAATTCTTTCGGTGCCATGAAAGTAACTTGCACTCTCTCTCCTCTGGGTCTTCACACAGAAAGTTCCCTTTACTGAGAAGACTTTTCTCATCTTTGTTCTTCCCAGTGCCATCCTTCAAGTCTCAAATTTGACATCACTTTCTCCCAGAAAGCCCTCTTGAGTCCCCTAGACTAGCAGTGATGTGATCAATAGCTCCTTCCTCTTTTCCTTCTGTAACACATCACACATTACTACAATTGCTTGTTTAATTGTTATTTCCCCCAATGGGCTGCATAACTTTCCTCACTTACTGCTGAATGCCTAATGAAGGCTTCAGGACCTGGAACATAGGAGGCACTCCATAAATATTTGATAGCTAAATGGTCATCATTTTAAAGAGACAGAATGGCTCCAAGGTAGGGCTAATTTCATCATGATATGATTAAATGTATTGACATACCTAAATTAAGAATGTATCAGTCATTAGAAGGGGCTGGTCAGTTGGGAAACAGAACAAGATGAGTCACTGAAGTAAATGCTAGAATGCCTATCCAAGCACATCCAGGAATGAAGAACTATTAGCTAATGGATTTCAAATACTGTGGTTACATTAGTTAGGAACATCCCTTTTGTGAAATAGATATATCCTTTTTTATCTTTTAGCTTTTTTAGCCGGATGCCATTAAGTCACATTTTCTAATTCCATATTCATGTATCAAATTTGTAATTATTATTTGGCTTCCCATGCAAGTCTGTCCACAGGAAGAATGACATGCAAACTCTGAGTATTTCAGATCTCTGTGACAGTGATTTCTCATCGAGAATTAATGAACTGCCTTCAGGTTACAGTGTGCACTGATTGTAAACTGATTTGTGTGGAGTGTATCCACTCTTCGTTCTGTGGACATTTCAAACACTCTTACTTGACTTCTCAGGTTCAGTGGCCAACAGTTTCAGAAGTAGGTTCCTGGAAGCCCAAAGTAGAAGGTGTAAGGAGTTAGGACCAGGGTCAGAGCCATGCCCTATGACTGTCAATTCTTTGAAGCCCTCGATGGGTTCTTGGCTAGTTAGGAAATCTTTGTCCAGAAATCACAGCACACAAACAGGCATTTTTGGTAATGTTTCATTCTTTGGCACATGGATAGAGTTCTGTTAAAATTTATTCACCAACCTGAGTAATTTCTAAGTTACACTGACCTAAAAAATACAAAAATAAAAGTTTTTAAAGGTTTTTTTTTTAAAGAAAGTGACTGTGAAGGTCACTAGAAATATAGGCTCTTGGATCTAACACTCAAGAGCAAAGTTTTAGGTACATTTAAAAATCCCAGAAGTAGAAGTTTGAATCAACAGAAAATATATGGTTTTTCCTTGTTGGTAGAATAAAACAGAAAGAAAAAGTCTCAAAACCCTTATTCCTATAATCACTATATATAAAAGATTGCTTGACAAGTAAAATACAGTGTACTAGGTTTCTGTACATTTGAGAGAAAGCTTCATGGTTTAAATTTCAATTTTTGTAAAATGAATAAAATTAGCAGCATTGGTTTAGTGAGAAGACTAATGCAAGTAGTAATCCAAGTAAAAATTGTGCAATTGATGTAGGAACTCTGGAAACGTATGCATTATACCTCACATGTACTCTTCAGCAGCATGTAAAAATGTCATCAGTTAGTGTTCTGTTTCCTACAGGAAGGTACAACTCCTCATTTAGATCTTTGTCCTTTAAAACCAAAAAGGACATGAGATCATTGGAAACAGTCTTGGAACCGTGATACTTATGATTTTTTGTAAAAGTGAGTGTTGGTCTATGGCCTTGTTTCTGTTCTTATATCAGAGAAGGGGGTCCAGTTAAATTAATGAAAAGTACAAGCAGGTTTAGCATTAAATTATACCTTTCATTTCTTCAGTGACTTGAGCAAATAATGAGTCTCCTGTAATTAAAGTATGCACAGGGAATGCTAATGAAAATTTTGCTAAGGTTATAACATCCTATAAAAATGAAACTAATCATACACTGAAGACAACAGAAGAAAGGAAGAAAGGGAAAAGAAAAAAATGTTTTGAAAACCTAATCAAAAAGAAAAATTAAAATGACTTTCATTAGTCTCCTGACATTTGGCACCCTGAAAACTGGGAGCCTAGCATTTCAAGAGGAAAAGGCAATGGAATGAGGATTACTTGTTAATAACAAAAGTGAAAACTGTGTCACAGGGATCTGAGAAGGCAAGAAAAGTGTTATCGGCATTGAATAATATGTGACCAGTGAGCTTCCAGTGAGGTGGAAGCTCACTAAGTAAGTGGAGGTGAACACAAGATTGCAACCCCTACCATTCATTTTCCACATTTATAGTTTGTTCACTTCCTGATTCTCAGTCTTCATGAATTCTTTAGACATGATGTGAAGCCACTACTCTTAAGGATGCTAAGCATCATTCTATAACCATTCTCTGCCAAACACATCTGCACCTGCCTGCCAAGTCTACTATCTGAATATAGAATGAGTGGCACCCATTAAACACTTGTGGAATATTAGTAATAGAAGGGACTGTATTATCCATCTTCCATTTTGAATGTTTAAGAAAAAAAGCAGACCAAAGAGAGCACTGAAGGTGCTCAGTGACGAAGCTGAATGGAAACTCAGTGGTCGTAACTCCCAGGTCCAATGTTTCCTCCAGCACACATGCCTCTCTACCTCTCATCAAATGTCATGAAAATGACCCTGGACCAACGTTGCAATCCCTGGACTTGAGAGCACCTTTACTGCTCATCATATATGTGAAGCAAGGCCAAATCACATGGCCATGGAGGACCAGTTTTCCAACAGTTAAAGCAAGGGATTGAACTTAGTATGACTAGATTCACTTCCACTTCTACGTGAAACTGTGGTAATCTTCCATCTGAGGACTGTCTATTTTTTCTTCTGCTTATCTCTCTTTTAATGAAAGTCAAATTTAATTTATGTGTTAAAAGAAGCTTCTGTTTTTTAGAATTACATAACCATTTTTACCACTGCTCTTCATCAAGGACTCATTCTCCTCTGACAGCCTTTGCCACTCCCATAAGGAGATTACATTTTCAGACCATGCATCTGGATCTGTCTTGACCCTGGGACACCACCCTCTACCTCAGGAACTCTGCCCTGGGAGGCCCACCGGAAATACTTAGTTCTGGGTTGAGACTAACCAGGAATCTGGAGTTTACTCTGGAACAGACTTCAGGGGCCAGGGAAACCCTTGAATGTCACCATTTTCAGAAGTGATTTATGATAGCCCATCTAACGTTACCTTCACCTAAACTGAAATCTCCACAGCTGTCCATGCTGGGGCCAATGAACAGACTTTCAAAGAGATATACATGTTCTTAGACTCCTGGAAGAGGAACTCAAAAAGGGCTAAAAATATCCCATTGAAGGGAAAAGGAAGGGGCACATGATTTCTTTAACATTTGGCTTGAAATAGTAATTGGGAGATAAGAAATATTAGCAAATGGTTTCTCTTATGAGAAGAATTTTGTCAACACCCTATTCCTAGGCTAAAGTTCTAACCCCAGAATCTCAGAATGATCTTTACAGAAATAATTAAGTGAGGTCACTAGAGTGGGCTGTAATCTAATATTATAAGATGCCCTTGTAAGATGAGAAAATGTAGACACCATTAGTGAGGGAAGACCATGTGAAGACACAGGGAGAAGGCAACCATTTGTAAGCCAAGGAGAGAGATCTCAAAATGAAACCAACCCTGTCAACATCTTGATGTCAGACTTTTGGCTTCTGGGACTATAAGAAAGTAATTTCTGTCACTAAAGCCACCCAATTTGTGGTACTTTGTTATGGAAGTCCTAGCAAACTAATATGGTTCCCTTGTTGTTTTATTACTAGTCTTCTTTATTTAAAAAAAAAGTAACGCATTTTCTGAGAGAAGCTCCACAAGGGCAGAACCTGCCTCTTTTATTAACTACCATATCCTCAGCACCCACCATAGTGTGCCTTCTATGCAGCGGGTGTCCAAAAAGTCTTTATTGACTTACTATAGACAAGTTCAAAATTAATAAAAAATACAAGTAACAGGTTACCCCACTGACCACTGGTACCCATTTTTCACACAGTGTCATTTTCCCCAGCCATTAAATATTCTTTAAAATCATGCTTTATAATATCTGAGTGAAAATTTCATCGGAAGACAGACCATAATTTTTTTATCATTCTGTTACTGTTCAATATTTAAATTGTTTCCATTTTTGCCATTGCTGTACAAAAAAAACCATGAAAGATATCCTTGTAAACATACTGGGCTCTGTTCCCTCAGAAATGGAATGATTAAGGTATGTGTATACACAGCATTAAGATTTTGACATATATGTCAGATTTTTAAGCTTAACAGTTTACCAGTTTATATTCCCCTATCAGTGTATTAGGATTGTAACTTCAAATAGAAATTATTATAATTCTAACATAATTCAGCATATACTATGTGCCTGATGATATATTAAATAATTCATAAGCATTATTTCACTTAATTCCCTCAAACACCCTGTGAGGTGGTTGTTAATATTATCTGTATAATATTAACATGCAGTTTATAGGTGAGAAAATTAGTATTAGAGAAAATGATTTATTTAATGAAAACATATAAATAAGTTGCCTTTGCCAGTAAGAGGAAGGACTAACAAGCAAAACCAATCAGTCTGACTCTAGTAACTCATCATTTTATGCAATACTGGATATTATTGTTTCTAATATCTCTGTAAGTTTGATAGACAGAAATAGGTTATTTTTAATTTTCTTTTTGCCTTTTATTAAATTTATTGTGGTGACATTAGTTAATAAGATTATGTAGATTTCAAGTGTACAATTCTATATGATACATGATGTGTATATTGAATTGTGTGCCCACCCTTCAAAGTCAAATCATCTTCTATCGCCATATATTTGACCTCCTTTATTTTCACTTCTAGGCTTATTAATTAGTCGGAACCTATTTTTCTGTGTTTGTTGGCCATTTTGTTTTATTGCTCTTTCAGAGTGAATTATCTGTCTCTGTCCTTTTTCTCTTCTGCTACTGATGGGCAGCACCAAAGTGGTTAAACGTGGAAGCTGCCATGTGTTTAGGAAACTCATGCAGATGCTCAGAAACCTAATCTAAGAATTGAAACAGATACTTCTAACTACTCAGTGCAGCCAAATTTTCAGGATAGTCGTATTATCTCCTAAGCAATATGCATGTAGAGATAACCCATTCAGCTGCCAATTTTATGAAGCCTTTTTCCTTTGGTAACATTGTACCCTATTTTGATTGAGTGACATAATAATTTTTTTTATTAGATCCAACTTTATTGCTCTGAACAAATCTTGATGCTTTTTCCTCAAATTGTAGAAAGGAAGAAAGAAGAGTAAAGAATAAAAGAGAGAAAGATGCAACCACTGAAGTTAGAAATGTCACAGCAGTCCAGCCTTGAGAACAGAGTCCTGAGCAAGGACTCACAAGGTGCCTGGTACTGGAGGCAGGGAGCGGGTGGAGAGAGGAGGACTTGTTTTTGTACCGTGAACCTGTCATTAGATGTGAAGAAACATTTACCTTGGAAGTAAGCTCGATAGGCAGAATGGATAATTGCATGTCAAGAAGCTTAATTTATGATAAGAGAAACTGCTAATTCATGACAGGCAAGGCTCCAACAAGATTGTGTACGGGTGGGTCCAAGTACTCCATGATATGGGGGCGAGTCAAGGATCAATTGATTAAATGTAGATCACGTTGGCAAAGAAATTCAATTAAACACCAGCTTGAGTCTGAAGACTAATTCAGTATTTTAAGTTCCAAATTTAGAATTTAAATACTACAGGGAATACCCTTTAGCTCCCCCAAATAGCCGCTTTGTTAGTTTTTGCTAATTTAAAGAGAAAGGGAAAACTTCTTTCCCTGAGACCCAGTTGTTTGTCTCCCCGTCCCCCCATTGCCCGTGCAGAGGACTTGTGCGTTACGATGTGTTGATCCCTTAGTAATTAAAAGCAGTCTCTGGATGGTTGACCTCCAGCCTTATTCAGCTTATCAGCACTCACAGTCAGCTGTGTCTGTGGGAAAACCAAGCCGAAGGGAATCAAACTGTTTAGAGAGCACTATTAGTGCTGATGTTGACGAAGTACCCCAGCCACAGCTCCTTCACCTGCTTTGAGCTGCCACTCACAACAGCCAGGTGGCTGATAAAGCACATACACAGGCTTCGCTGTACCTAAGTACCCTCTGGGTTGCTGGAGGAATTGGGTCCCACTGGGAGCTTGAGTTTAGATCATTCTGTAACTACTATCAAGTCATACCAAAATTGGACTTGATGCTGCTTTTCTCAGATTCCTAAGGAAGTGTCATTAATATACAGCTGTGAGCAAAAAAATATGTGGTTGATATCTTTGAAAAGCTTTACAGCAAAAAGTAGCCAATTAGGATAACTTTAAAGTAGTTGAAAAAGCAGTTTATACTCATCATTAGTTCCTCAAAAAAAAAAAAAAAAAACCACGAAAGAGCATGGCCAACGGAATGCATACCATCAAAAGTGCAGCAGTTGCTTTCATCCAATGGGCCTTATTGGCAGGCCAAGGAAGGAGCCATCATTATCACACTCCATCAGAGTCTGGGTGCCCTGGTGCTTCTGCTCTTCTCAGCAAGGGTTCAGGGAGCCACACAGCTGCCAGGTACTCAGACAAGGGTCACCTTGGCCCTGTTCAGCTATTGACCTGGATAAATTGAGATAACCACTTCATTTTTCCTAAGGGGATGAAAGGATACTGCTCAGACACTAGCTGAATGTGACAGTCCACAAATATAGTGTTTTATTGGGGTTTTTGAACACAGGTGGACGGGGACAGACACCGACACTTTCTTTTCCAGATACCATATTTGACACAATTGGGATTCTAAAAAGAGACTCGTCTAACAAATGGATCCAAAAATGCCGACTCTTTCAAATGCCTTTCCAAAGAAAAGGCTACTATGTCCTAGATTAGAATTGATTTTATCTAGCGGATAATTTGTTGGGGAACATTTCTTTAATTTATCATTTGTTTAAAATATTTTTTATTGTTTCTAATTTTTCAATTGCAGTTTACATTTAATAGTATTTCATATTAGTTTCATATGTACAGCAGAGTGGTTATGTAATCATATACTTTACAAAATAATTCCCCCAACATTTCCAATATCCACTTGGTTTCATACATAGCTATCAAATATTATTGACTATTCTCCCTGCACTATACCCTTCAACCTTGCTGATTTGCACTTCTTAATCCCTTCACTTTTTTCACCCAT
>PVKM010039221.1:0-13835 GCA_004027735.1 Carollia perspicillata | reverse complement strand
ATCTTGGCTGTCAATTGAATCTTAAGCTGCCACTGATGTTTGGAATGTCTGTCTGTCATTCCTCCATGTGGCCTGGTATTCCACTTACCATGGTAGCAGGAGTCTAATGATAAGTGTCTTAAAAGGAAAGAAAAAAACAGGCAGAAGCTTCGTTGTGTTTCATTACTTAGCCTTGGGAGAAACATTGATCATTTCTGCCACATTCTATTTGTTAGAAATTTTTTCACTATGTGTGGTTCATATTCAAAGACAGGGAACAAAAACATGTGCTCTCAATGGAGAAATGTCATATGACCCTTTAAGAAGAGCCTATGAGACAGGAGATGTTGGTTTGGTCATCACTGGAGAACACAGCCTGCCAAACTTTCTGTGAGATTTAGATACAATGCCTTCCTCAAGGTTTCTAAATTATAAGTTGTATATATTTTTCCAACTGAATTAATTTCCAGTTGCTATTCCTGCTAAACTTTCATTCTTACTTGCTCTCACTTCCAATAGCTTGCTCTTTTCCCCATGCCAATTAAGATGTTGAAGTATTGACCCTTTTCCTTGACCAGTCCAAAAGAACATTTATTTATACAAGTTATCTATACATATAGTAGATTTTACTGAAGTTTGGTAAGTATGTACAATGGAGGGCAGGAATGGCAGGGGTAGAGGAAATAACATCATAGCCACTATCAAGTAAATAATTTAACAGTTGAATATAAACAGCCATGATATTAAAACATCCCTTTGGATGTCCCTGTCACTAAGAATTTTTAACTGATCTACATCATTTTATAGGGCATTCACTTTCTATCATGTGATGTGACTTTTTTCTACTCTCCCATCCCCTTTTCTCTTTTGCTGCTTTTTCATATAATCATTTTCTACTTGTACCAAATCCAGAAAAATTTATGTATACCTTTATTTCACCATCAGCTTTCAGTTTATGCCTTGAAGGCCCCTTCTTTCATACCAAAGAAGGGGAAACATATGAAGTCTGTCCAGAAAAATTCCAGCCATTGTTAATACAACAAGAATGGCTTGCATGACATTGATATAACCTGGCTGCCAAGGAGAGTGGACTGGAATGCACATGCATGAACAATGATGACTTCACTGTACTAGCCAGTGGGGGCGGTAAATGCCATTGAGTGAACATATGTGCTGTGTGGCTGTTGCATTCAAAATGACTGAGTGAGTAGAGCAATGAATCTGCATCAAATTTTGCATTAAGCTTGAGCATTCCTCACTGAAAACTACTCAGATGATTTAGAAGGTTTTCAGGGATGATGCAATGAGTTCAGTAAAAATAAAAGTGTGGCACAAATGCTTCAAAGATAATTAAAAATCTGTTGAAAGTGATCCACATTCTGGAAAGCCTGCAACAAGTAGAACACCTGAGAATGTTGAGTGTGTACAAGCTGCAATCAACAAAAATCAGTGAATGAGTGCGCAAGAACTAGGAGCTGGTCTGGGGATTCCATAAACTACTATGTCTGAGATTTTGATGCAGGATCTTGGCATGAAATGTCTCATGGCAAAATTCATTCTATGGCATCTGCTACCAGAGCAGAAGGAACATCATGCTGCAGCTGCTAATGACTTGATTCAAACTGCTAACGATGAACCAGATTTCCTCAAGAAAGTCATAACTGGAGATGAATTGTGGGTCTATGGCTATTATTCAGAAACAAAGGCCCAGTTGTCCCAGCTGAAGTCCCCTGGTTCTCTACACCAGAAGAAGATGCAGCAAAGCCGAAATAAGATTAAGGCAATGTTAAGTGTGTTGTTTGATTGGGAAGGCGTTGTCCATCATGAGTATGAACCTCTAGGCCAAAAAATTAATGAGTACCTCAACGGTCTTTGTCAGTTGAGAGATGCAATACAATGAAAACAGCTGCAGCTATGGGTAACTGGTGATTGGCAACTTCATCACAAGTGTGCCTGCTCGTGCATCACATCTGGTGCAGAGTTTTTTTATGAACCATCAAGTCATCCAGGTGACTCACCACCCCTACAGCTAAGATTTGGTGTCCTGTGACTTCTGGCTTTTCCCAAAACTGAAATCACCTTTGAAAGAAAAGATATTTCATACCATTGATGAGATTCAGGAAAATATGATGGGGCAGCTCATGGTGACTGGGGGAACTGAGTGAGGTCCCAAGGTGCCAACTTTGAAGGGGACTGAGGCGTCATTGTCCTATAAAAAATGTTTCTCCTATCTTGTATCTTCTTCTAGAAATGTCCCTACTTTTCATAATACATGGCTGGATACCTTCTGGACAGGCCTTGTATGTTGGCAACTGAGCTGAATATCAATTATGGCAGTCCTTTAAAAGCAGAAACTGCATGTATTTGTAATTTAAAAAATGAACTTGCTTCATCCACAAAACTATCAAATGAGTAAAGAAACAAATAAGCACATAGTTTTCTTCAAACAAATTGATAATACATTTTTTTAAGCATTGAGAATGTTCTTTCTAGTAGAGGAGTTAAATTTGTAATAGTTTGGGACGGAAGCTTAATCTTTTCTTTATATGTCTCCCCATTTTCACCTGGGTCCATCTACTTCCTCCATAAGAAATGTATTAACCCGAGGTGAACCTTTAAGACTTGGCAAAGTTTCACATTTTCACAAGAAGTAAGTATTAACTGTTTTGTATGTAAACAGGTTTTATAATAGAGTCGCGACCGGGTGTTTGAAACAGCTATTCTCAAAGGTATATAGTCAAAGGCAATATTTCTTTAGCACCTATAAGAGCCTACATTCATTATAGTAAAATAAGACAAAATATTATTGGTTCTTTTCCAATTTCCTATGACTTGAATTCAGGATAACATTTTGCATTTACAGTCTTAATAGAAATGAGAAATTGAAATGTACCTGAAAGGTATAAGTTAGAAAGATGATAATTAAATTAAAATATTCTATATCATTAATACATAAGAGCTTTTCTTTTAGTTGAGAAATTTAACTAGCTTTTAAGACAATCTACAATACTTGGTTATAACAACTACCATTGTCACAATGGAGCATAACAAGAAAATTTGTACCTTTGATTTCTTCTCATTGAGAAGACAATGTTTAAGACAGTGGTGGATTCTAAGACAGTTTGTAATGCTTGTACATAATCCAGTGTGTGGAGTAGATTGCAAGTAGTATGGGTTTTTAGAAGGGGGGATAATGATAAATAAAGAGGTATGTTGAACTTAAGGAGCAGATAGATAGGAGACTACTGAAGGTAGAATTTGAGTCAAGTCTTTCTGACTAACTCATAACATGCGATAAGGATTTCTGGTCATTTGGGAGCAGTGGCAGGTTCACTGTTAAGCTGATGAGGCTATGGCTTCAGGGCCCCACTTTACTTGGCCCTGCAGAGAGGGAAGTTGAACAGTATGGGGTGGGAGCGGTGGTGAGAGAAGCAGGGCTGTGAACCAGAGGCTTATATGTCTATGTGGGCGTGTTTGCTAATGAACCTAGAGATGTCTCAAAAGACTAGTTATTCACTAAGATTTCTTTTTTCATTCAAAGCAAACATTTACTTTTATACTTATTTTTATACTTGTAATTTTGTACTCTTTTTTTCTTTAAAGGCCTCCCAGTCGAGGCCACCCACAAAACCTGCATCCACCTCTGTTTGGGAGATAATGGTGAAATCGGCAAGTTAGAGATTGCAAGGAGGCAATTGATTCATAGCTAGTTAGCATCAGAGCTAAGAATAAAACTCATATCTCTTTAGTGCTAGCTCTGTGCCTTTACTTTATGCATTCAGGTTTTGAATAGAAACCACCTTCAAGGGCTTTTCATTTGGCTTATCAAAGTTACCCGGATCAGATCTAATAAGATGTGACAACAAATTTTGTCACTGATAAAGTGAAAAACTGAAACACACTCAGGCTCTGGCAGCATCTACCTTTCCTCGGCAGATATTATAGTTTCTTAATTACTAGCACAGCTGAAATGCCTAGTGTTTAGAAATTGGAATGAGTTCATATAAGCACTTACATTATCAGGAAATATAAATAGCTCATTTATTCATGGTAGCATTACTGTGTTCCTAATATAGTTTTTAATTGATGGACACTTGAACTGTATCAATCCACTTAAAATTCAGAATGGTTCTTTTGTGCATGGCTTTATGGCAAGAGCAGTATAATTCAATTTAATATAATCTTTTAAAAACAATGATGTTTGTTTCATAAATGAAATTTTATATGTTGTGTTTAATTAAAATAAAACTATGCTACTGATGTAGAAAACACAAAACAGACTCGAGTTCATATTTATGAAGTGTAGCGATATTGGCAAGGCACAACTTATCTTGTTTATGAGACATGCTTGCTATTACTTGTACAGATTGCAGTCATTTTATTGCTGAGCTTTACATGGTTTACAACCCAACAAATGCAATGAAACTGTCATGAGGAAAATAAGCCTATAAAAATTTTTTTTAAAAAAAGGTGGGACTCGCAGATCAAAATGCTGTTTTTACTGAAGCACTGGTAGGTTTTGAAATGCTACATGCTTTTAGGCAGCAGGTTTTCTGGATACATCCCTAAATGAAAGGGAGAAGGCTAAGAGAAGACACCAAGGTTATTTTTAGCACCTATGCTTTGAGTACAGTTCCTCTGAGACCTTGTTTTCACTTTTACTTTATTGATAGGTTTCAGAATTCCAGGTAAAAAGAAATCTTTTCAATAAGAAAAACTGTTCACAAACCAGCAATTGCTGTTCATATGTGGGAAAAAAGAGTATTTGTCCTTTCTCTTCATTTAAAGTGTTAAAACTGAATATTAGCTCTGGCCAATGTAGCTCAGTGGATTGGGTGTCATCCCACAAACCTCACAAACTAAAAGTTCATGGTTCGATCCCCGGTCAGGGCACGTGCCTAGTTTGTGGGTTTGGTTCCCTGGTTGGGGAGCGTGTGAAAGACCACCAATCCATGTTTCTCTCCCTCTCTTTCTCCCTCCCTTCCCCTCTCTCTAAAATCAATAAGCATGTCCTCGGGTAAGGATAAAGGAGAAATCCTGAATATTGCACTTGATTAATATTTTTGTAAGCTGGTGTCTGGGGAGCTGGAGCAAGAACATGGAGTAGGGACATTTGCTGATTGTGGGGGTCAGGTGGGTGTGGCTCCCTCCATAACTTTGCATATAATTTATCTTCCAGGGCATTATGTTGTAATTTCAATTTACTTTCTAGATTTATCCTTTTACATGAAAAAACATTTAATTTCTTGGCCATTCAGAAGACATTAATGACTTTAAACCTTGTGTTTCTTAGGTAGATTCATGTATATCCTCTCAAGATTTGGAGAAAGTGACATAAAAGCAATCTTAAAGGAGGCTTATAATTGTCTGCAGAAAGAACTCAGAGGGGAAATTGCTTTTTTATATAGAGAACCTTTTTGTTGTGTTATCTTTCCCTAACTATGCCTAGTTTTTATCATAACTGCAAAAATATTTTGTTTTCTGCTGTGAGAATAATAAATTGCACTCTTATACCTTTCTAACTAGGCCCTTGATGGTACCCAAGATGAAGAAAAATAAAAGTTTGCAAAAGAAATTCAAGGAAGAGAAAAGAGAAATTTCAAAAAATAAGAATATGAGCTCTTTACTACATAGACTAAACCTTTCTCAGAGTAGTTAGCAATGATACACATACTAATTCTTGGGTCTGGAAAATGGCCTGCTATCTTACCTCATCTGAATCTTAGCCATACTGCAAGGTGTAGCTTACATCCCATCTGTTCTCATCTACAGATACGTTTCACGGGTTTTTGTCTCTTACAATTCTTTTGCTGAAATTATAGATTCAGCCTACCTTTGGACCCAGTCCCACCGCAGGTTTTCTTGTTTGTCTTGTTCCTTGCTCAACCAACCAGTACTTACAGAGCACTTTTCTCCGCAAGCATTGGGGCCTGCAGTGTGGTCTCACTACCATTAGAGGGCGTGCCTGTTGGACTTGTGTGTCTCTGAGGTAGTACCTACAAGAAAATCATGCTCCACTTCCCAGATAGGTTATTGCAGAGCCTGAACGTCATTCAGCTCAACTCTGGAGCTCTGCTACACTGCCTTTCTTATGCCAGCCTTCTCCTCCTGGGAAAACTGATCCTCTTATTAACTGCTCCACGCTCATATCTGTCTTACTTACCAGACCACTCAATGCCTGCTACCAGCCCTGAATGGATGGTTTTTCCAGGATTGTGCTAATAATGACTATCTTCCTGACTTTAAATATCTCCTAGTTCAGGGTCACATCCATTAGAATTTTTGGTACTAATTTCCTACCTCACTCCTGACCTCCACATACAATGAACACATGTATATACTGAGCTGTATTTGAAATCGTATGTGTATTCATTTCCACAGTCCCATCACAAGAAGTCAATTTCAACCCCTTATCTACACACAGGCTCATATTTTAAGTCTCTGGGATTTTTCTTATTAAAACAGCCTGAATTGAATTAAAGTTGATCACTGATTTCATCTGGTGGTTTTTCTTTCCCTTATTTACATTAAAGAAGTCCATGTAGACACTCTGCAGGCAAAACTCAATTTTAGTTATTTTATTAATAAGTAACACATGTGCACAGTACAGAACTCAAAGATTCCAAAATAAAGATGAGAAGTTTTTCATCTAATGTGAACCTTCCCACACCACTTCCAGCCACTCAGTTTCCCTTCTATATACATCCACCGTAAATAGTCACTTTATGAAGCTTTTCCTGATAATATGTGCACATATAGTATATAGAAGCATGTGTGGATATGATGATTGTATCTATATGTATATGGGTTTATATATGTGTGTGTGTATATACACATAATTGACACAAATAGAAGCATAATAATACATGGTACTACACTTTTCTTCCTTTCTTTAACATTATACCTTGAAGATCATTTCATGTCATATATAAGGAGTTATTTCATTATTGTAGTGGCTACAAAATATTCTATTTTAGGACTATCTTCCATTTATAGATATTTAGAAGGTTTCCAATATTTTATATTATAAACAGAGCCATGATGAATATTTGTTACTTTGTAATAGATGGTTGTGTGTGTATATGTGTGTAATGAGTATCTGGATTTGAAAATGCTGGACCAGTGAGCTAATATATTAATATTTAGAATTTCTATAGATATTGCTTAATTCCCCCCAGCTGAAGTTGTAGTATTTTGGTACAACTAGAAATTCCTGACGATACCAATGTATCCTTAGGAGCCCAGCATGAAGTTGGTGGATCAATGTGTAATTTGAAAAAGATTAAATACCTGGACTGTTTGCAAAATATGGGCAGGATATAGAGGAACCCCAAGGCATGCTATGATGTCCCAGGGCTAGTAAGGGGATCAGGTTACCACCACTAGACCAGAAAAGGCAAAGGATGGGAACATGTGCAGGTCCCAACAACAGAGGGGATGTGTGGAAAGGACCACCTTAAGGGGCCATGATTTTTGGTCAAGGAGACAGCCATATTAGAGAAACCAAACCTTTGTGATGGGAGTTATAAATATTTTTCCTAGAATATAATTAGTATACAGTGTTCTATGGTAATTTGTATGTTTTGAGTTTCTCTCTTTGCAGGCATTTTTGGTAATATACATGCAATGCTGTTTGGGTATGTATAAAGCAGTGTTGTTTCATTTTAGTGATTATATTGAAGGCAGATGACATCTAAAAATGGTTAAAGGGGAATATTCTTGAAAATGCATGTGGGGAAGTCTTTGTGACTGCCTTGCTTAACTGCAATATATTCAAGGTACAGCTCATGATGTGTAGGAAGAAAACTTTTCCAGGCTGGTTTTCATGAGGGATAAATTGAAGGTGCTCAGAGTTACTTTACTGGCCATTCTGCCAAGTGTTCAGAAAGAAGCTGTCCTGGATCTCTTTTCCTTTATCTCCCTCTATGTTTCTTTGTTTATTAATATATCTATTCATAATTCCCTTATCCATTTAAAATTTATTTCTTCATTAACAGGTTTCCTACAATGAACATAGAACTAAACTAACTTTTGGATAAGCTGGAAAAGGGACTGAAACTATGGTTCTTGTGGTCAGCACATATTGTTGGGTTTGGAGAGCTGACATAATAGCACATGAATGACCAGAAAGTAATAGTCCAGCATCACAAGAGCATGAAATATATCCAGGACAGGCCGGAGTCAAAGCTGATATGAAATTACATTTGTTTATTCAGAAAGGCATTAGATTGTTTTGATGTGTCTAAGGATATATACATACATACAGACAGACATACAGACGCATATATATATACCATACGCACACATATATGTACATGGCGTGTGAAGATGGTGACTCATGTGCATCAGAACTTAGGGAAGCTGAAAAAGAGTGAATATGTAAGAAGAGCTTGAGAATTCAAATCAGAAATCACAGATAGATGTGGAATAAATAGAAGATTTTTGGATTCAGTTTCTTGTTTTGTTTTATATTTTCCTACAGTTGCTCTCATGGCTTATTTTGTATTATCTAAAGGCTGAGGACAACTCACCTGTTAAGACTCAAAGACTAAACTCCTGTAAGAAATCTATGTAAATATTATCACTAGCCATTTATTAATAATCATTTTCTCCCTTGCTCAGCACTCCATTGTCTTTCTGTAATATTTCTGTGACACTATATTTCACTGATGTGTTTTTTATATTACTATTTTCTACAAAGCTAACCTACTAGAAGACAGGGATTATATCTTTATTCATCTTTGTGTCTACACTGCCAAGTACAGTGCCTGGCAATTAATAGGTGTTCAATAAATATTGGTAAGATGAATGAATGAATGAACAAATATTGGTCTCCCATTTTAAATATTATTAGCCTTAGAGCAGTGAAAGAAGAAAATTGTTGCAGTCTAACCATTTAGCCTAAATCAATCCTTTTATCCCCAACTGTTTCAGGTGGCAGGCCTGAAAATCCTGGTCTCGTAATCTAGCTCATTTGTTGGCACAGGGAAGATGAAGAGACGAGCTCCAGTTGCCGTCCGTCAGACATCTCCTGTCCCATCCCATGTACAGACACATTCTGTTCACCAGCTGCTGGTTTCTGTTTGTTCTTATCATGTTGTTTCCCGGGCCAATCGTGCTGCTTCTGTTACTGGCCTCTTTTCTGCTATAATGTCTCCTACTCATGTTACACAGACAGAAAATGTATTATCTACACTCTTTCCTGCCCTCTTTTTTTTTCCTCTAAGAAATAAGCAAATGCTTGTCAACATATGTTTTGCAAACGTTCAATGGCCTCAAATTTAACCCCTAGTCCCTCTTCTAAAGGGGTCATGTACTTCTAAAGGGGTCATGTACCACCAGGATTTGAATGTGCAGCTAATGCTCAGAGCAGATCGAAACAGCACTTGGGGGTTTAAATTTCCATTAATTTGAATATTGTGGTCATAAGGTTTTAGCTCTAAACCTGTACAGGTGAATGCAGTGAAATTAATTAATTGTTGTAGCTACTAAATTCACATTCTGATTTGCTGATAAGGAAAGGCAGAAATAGTATGAAACTTAGAAATTTCACCTGTGATGTTAGTCATATCCTGGCTTATAAAGGGTAGCCCTATGAGATTCTTTTTGCATTACTTTTCTCCCCTTGAGTTATTAAGACTCTTGCTCCACAAAGTCTACTTCCAATCTGCACTACCTAGACCAGTAAAAGTTTGAGTAGTTATGGTCTCTGCCAGCACATATGGACCGTGAATTCCCTGTAGCTTCTAGGCTGTGAAAAACACATGCATTAGCGGAATCTTCATTTAAATACTAATAAATTCCAGAGGGATGAGGAGAAAGACATTTGGATTTCAGACCTACTTCCTGTCTCTATTTTATAGTTAAATCACTGTTGGTATCTGCTTTCTGACCATACTAAGAAGTTAGCAGTCAAGAGGCACTGGGGCTATGCAAAGGAAGGACAAGGAACCCGCCCTGAGGAGCTCAGATACAGGGCAGAGGCACACATGGAAACAATTTCTGACTGTCCTCCACAGAGATCAAGTTTTGATACACTGCCTAAAGAGCAAGTTTGTGAAAACAAAACTGGGCATCTTCTTTCACTTAAGAGACATCAGAGAGGTCTTCCTCAAGTAGGTGGATCCTAGGCTACAGGTCAAAATGTATCAGTAATGCAGAGAACAGGCAAGTGCCCACACGTGTTTGGTGTTAGTTGGTGGATTGTTCAACAATTACAGATTTTGTATGGCTGTCATGGGCTAGAAGGCATAGCAGTAACTGATATCTATTAAACACTTAGGCCATTTATGTTATCTGTTCATTCTCCCCTCAAAAGGTCTGTAGTGGTTATTATCACATTGGGCCCATTTTTAAAGTTTAGAAAGTGCATCTTAGAGTGAGTTCAGTAATTTGTAGAAAGTTAAGTACTGCCTGGAAGAACCAGGATTTGAATTTAGAACTTTTTTTTACTGCAGATTCTTTAATATAGCAAATGTATGTTAGGAGAAAGACTTTAAGAGAAGACTTGGAGATGTAGTGAGATGAGGTATAAGAGAGAGGCATGTACCATTTCAGGAAGAGTTTTGTGGACCAAATTAATTAATCTGGGCTTCGGTCCTGGGAGCGATGAAGGACTGCTTAAGGGCTCTAAGCCAGCAAATGGCATGATCTGATCTGCATTTAGAAAGATGTCTTTGGCTACGGGGTTCAGGAGGGCCCGTGAGACCTGTTCTTGAATTGATTCAGTGGAAACATCACAGATGAGTTTACGTAGCTCATTAATAGCAGACGAACCATGCCAAAAAGTCATCTGCTTTTATAATCATTTGAATCTACTTCCTATTCAGGCCTTTGGTGTTAGCTGGTTCCTCTAATTTTACCACAAGATATTCCTTCCAGTTTTTAATCAATTTCCTTCCAACCTGCAGAACATCTCTTGCTTCTAAAGTCTTGAATTGAAAACTCCCTGTTAATTTGGCATTGCCAAACCAGCAGTTGTCATTTTGATAGTTTAATATTTACCTCACTTAAGTGATCTAACATTTGTGATCTTGTTTGATTTATTTTACTTTAAAATGGAGGTTGATAATAAACTTGGAAAGTGTACTTGCATAATTCTTCTTATCTTGTATGAAATATATAATGCAATTGCACCCAGAGTCTATGCGAATAGAGACTTTTCAGATTCTACAGATCAGGTTTTTAAGAGAACGATAGTTATCTGCATTTTGAACATGGGGAACAAAGGAAGCTATCACACAGCATAAGATCTAGAAATCTGAAATTAGTGGAAGGAGGCTGGCATTTGGTGAGTGAGTCAGACTGGATCAGGTGACACCATGAGAGAAATCAGGGCTATGGCTTAACACATGCAAATCAAGAATTCCAAGAAGGATGGGAAATTCAGGAAGACTTTGGGGGATCCAGAGAATCAGTTAGGGAGGCTGCCAGAGCAGACAACCTAGAAATCTGAACTGAGAGGCAGGGTAGTTTGCTCTATTTTCTGTTTCATACTTCCTTTCGGGTATGAATTACTCAGCATTCACTGCTATGTGTCCTTTCCAGAAGATATGTCATAGTCTTCACTCTCTTTCGATCCTCACTGAGTTCTAGAGCTGAGAAGACAAGTGAGCTTCTTTCCACGTGTGGGATCAGGATGGATGTTTTATTCTGAAAATGTATGCTACAACTGGGCATCCCAAATAAGTTTACTATAATTCCTAAAAACCTTTCTTTAGAGCTTTGCAGTTTGTACAAATTTTTCTGTAGACGTATATCATACCTATGAAAATTTATTTCTATCACTAATGCCATAATACTAGTCTAAGACATTGGACTCAAATTGTATAACCCCAAATCCTCTTTTTCCTTGAAAAGCACTAATCCTGTAATGATAAGGATGGCATGGTCTGTTTCCTAGACTTTCTGATTCACTGGACAATCTTGGAATGCATTCATTCTGATTGTCTTTGCCTGTTTTACATATTTAGGACTATTCTGTCTCTCATTGAAGAATCATCTTAAGTAATATTCTTCCCTAACAAATTTCTAGTCAGAAGTGGTCTTTCTCTTCCTTGGTCTTCTGTAGTGTACTTCCTTTACATCTTTCTACAGCAGTTTTATTATCTTGCCATGTGTCATTTTTTTTGCACGATACACCCACCCATAAACTTTGCCCCTTTCTTTCAACACCAGACGTATAGAAACAGTTAATGCCATGAGTGTATTCATAGTATTAACATAAATATGTGAATGTGTCAAAAATTCCCGTTGCCTTTGATTCTTCTAGTATTGAATTTTGGGACTGAAATACCAAGACTATTTTATGACCACAGATGTTAACTACATGTTAACTCTTCTGGTTGGACTTTCATAATATATATTACAAATATCAAATCGTTATATTGTGTACCTGAAACTAATATAATATTACATGTTAATTATATCTTCATAAAAATACCCAAAATAATAAAAAGAAAAATGCAAAAATATATTTACCAATATAAAGATAAAATTAGATATAAATCAATAAAAAGAAGTTTACCTTTGATTTTCCCATTCCCGTAACTGAGGATTTTGATACTTGCCTTCCAGAATTTCATATTCTTATATCACACTGGCACATGCAGACTTTCAAAGATTTTATTTGAAATAAATGTTCACAACATTGAATAGTATTACAACTTTCATTAGGTTGGCAGAAGGGTAAAGGGAGATGGGTACAAAAAGGGAGAGTAAAACAGAAGACACTGACAGGTGGGCGAGAGGCCCTGATAAATAATTTTTATCTAAGAGATCACAGGAGAGGTTAACACTGGAAAGAAGGCCTGGACACTGTAGGAGAACAGCCGGGCCTCAAAACCTTGGCAGGGCCTTCAGATATGATCTGTCCATCTGGCAACCCTGTGCCATGTGTGGGAAATGATCAAATTGAGTAAGGTTGAGTAAAACACAGCAGACTGTTAGAGTTAGTGGCAGGTCATTGAAGTCATTTGAATTGCTTCTCAGGAAAGTCTGAGTACAACTAGAGATTCATGGGGAAAGAGTTTAAAAGAGATTAGGGAGAATGAATTAATTCTAAGCAGAAGAGACCTTAAAGCTTGTGCATATTCCATACGTTGCCCCACCCCACTTCTATAGCCAGAGATCTTGAGGTCTGATCGAGGCCAGCATGGAAAATCTAGTTGTTAATTTTATTACTCTTGGCCCTGGGGATTTTATAAGACAGCATTTCATTGTGTACGCCCCCTAAGACTCTGGCCATTGAAGTAATTAAAACCTAAATTTGGATAAGACAGCTTTTCCATAAAATAAAACTAATAGGTGTACAGTGCATCCTTCTCGGCACTGACATTTGAAGACTGGCAGTGTCCCATCTATCCACACAGCAGACGGGAGAGGGGTATCCTGCCTGGGTCTGGGGACAGCAAGACACGGAGAGAAAACTTTTCTCTCTCTTCATGTGAAAGTGTAACAGCAACAACAAAATGTTAGGAACATTTTTAAAATTCAGTTTGATGGGGTGTCAAGCAGAGCTGCATAGGTTTAGAAATATTTACCTTTGAGAACCAGAAAGTAATTGGAACAGAGACTCCTGTGCCCCCTCCACCTTTCCTGTCAGTTGCTCAGTCATTTCCAAGTGGTCTGAAGTTTCCGCAGAGACAATCATCTTGCTAATGACTGTAATTCATCACAGGAGATGTTTAGTTTGAAAATGAAATATAGCTATATATTTTGGAGATTGATAGTGAGGGCTGATTTATTGATTATACTCCATGAGTAAAAAAATAAAATAAAAAATATAACAGAATAAATGCATTTTTCAAGGTCCATCAAAACAGCTAAAGTAACTAAACATTCAAACTTCTTTTAAA
>PVKM010039220.1:0-13838 GCA_004027735.1 Carollia perspicillata | reverse complement strand
CTTTTTTCTTAGGAAAATCTTGAATACATGTCTTTTACTTAGGTTACTTATTTCCTGTTTATTTATTCATGCTTCATCTTCCTGAAACTTTTAGCTCTGACACTACAAGTGTTCTTAGCAACACGATCAAATATCTGAATAATATTAGAGTTTTCAAATCTAGCACATTTGCTTAATGAACTTTTGAATGTATTGGTGGCTTCTAATCTACCTTCTTCCTCTTGCTCTTTAATTATAACTGTTTTTTTTTTTTTTAACCCTGGCCAGTGTGGCTCAGTGGATTGGCATGTCCTCCCACAAACCAAAAGGTCATGGGTTTTATTCCAGATCAGGGCACGTGCCTAGGTTACAGTTCATTCCCCCATCAGGGCATATAAGAGAGGCAACCAATCAATGTTTCTCTCTCACTTCAATGTTTCTTTACCCGTCTATCCCTTCCCCTTTCTCTAATATCAGTAAGTATATCCTCAGGTGAGGATGGGTAAATAGATAGATAGTTAAATAAAAAGTGTTCTTTGATAGTGCCTTTGGTCGTTTGAATTTTGGTGTTTTTGTTATCCCTCTGATAACTCATCTATAGTTATGGAATTGTTTTTATACCTTTATTAAGATGTAATTCGCATACCACACAACTGACCCACTTAAAGTGTATAATTCAGTGGCTTTTAGTATATTCACAGAGTGTGTATCCATGACCACAATTACTTTATAACATTTTTATTACTCATAAAAGAAATGCTGTACCCTTTAGTCAGCACCCTGCAATCTCCCCTTACCCCTCTTCCCAACCCTAGGTAACCACTAATTTCCCTTCTATTTCTATAGATTTGACTGTTCTGGATATTTCTTTTAATTGCAATCACACAATATGTGATTATTTGTGACTGGCTTTGTAGTCATGATTTTAAACTATATCATCATATAAATTTCTCAGTCATTTAATTCTCGACATAATTGACAAATGTCCTACATAAATCATTCTTACTTCAATTTAATGTGTCTGAAGTAGAATCGTTGACTTTACTTTTCAACTGGGTGGCTTGCCTTCTTTCCTGATCTTTATCAACTCACATGGCATAGCAGACACTGTCATTTGCCCCCAAACCTCCTACTTACTGCAACTCCCTCCATTCAGTACCTAGCATATAGATGTTCATTATATGGTTTTGAGTGATTCGGTGACTGGAGAATCTATTTATCTTCTCTTCACTCTTGTAACAATTGTTTAGGCTCTAAGTTCCTCAGGCCTGCTTCCAAGTGTCTTTCCATTCCAAGGCTATGGGCCCTCTAATTTCTTGTTTTTAAAATACCACTTTCCTATTTAGCATATATTTATTGAACTTTGGCTGGGAAAACACACTCATGCAATTCAAACAATATGAGATTTAATGTCATAGGATCCAGGTCCTGATTCTGCTTTAATTTACTTTCCTGCTATGTAATTATGAATTGGTTACTTCAGGGTTTTTTTCCCACTCAAGTTTATCATCTGTAAACTGGGAGAGATGATGTTAGTAATGATCATTCCACAGGAAATTGAAAATTGTGCATTATAGTAGTTGTTAATATATCACAGGTATTTGCAAATATGGGTGAAAACAGATATTCAAAAGTGATCATATATTTTAAAATATTCTCTAATTCTAAAAGGTTAATTTATTAATTTAAGTAACCTGGCTTAAAACACAGAGAGATACAAAAAAAAAAGGTCTAAATCATATTCTGGAAACAAAAAATTTTTAATATATTTTATCTATTTATTTTAGAGAAGGTAAAGGAGGGAGAAAGAAAGGGACAGAAATATCAATGTGTGGTTGCCTCTCCTGCCCCCGACCAGGGCCCTGGCCTGCAACCAAGGCATGTGCCTGGACTGGGAATGGAGCTGGTGACTCTTTGATTCACAGGCTGGTGCTCAATCCACTGAGCCACACCAGCGAGGGGTAGAAACAAAAATTTTTGCAAACTAGAGATTTCATATGAAACTGAATTATGCATGTTTATTATTTTATAATTTTTTTGTATTTTATTTATTTTAGGTATATTCTTTTATTATTAAGGCTGTGACTGAATTGAGGAAACAGTATCATGTTCCAGATGTTAGAGTATGTTTTTCAATGTGTTTTGAAAAGATTGGTGTATTACTCACATTTACACAGCCTGGCTCCAGAAGCAAGGGTACTCTTAATAGAATGATACATGCTTTTAGGGGGCCCATGGCCTTCTCTCGGGGTCCTGTGAGGTAACAGTACCTGCACTGATCTGTTGCTGCTGCCACACCTGCTGAGATGCTCAGAGTTGTTTCTCTGCAGGGTCATCCGAGATCCTTGGGCACTTGTAGACTCCCAAACTCACTTTCTTCCTCCAGTCTTCTTTGTCAGCAGATACTGGAATCCATAGGAAATAGTGAGTAACAGTAATTCTGTTGGGCTAGGGACCCCTTCCCTTTCCCTAAAGGATATGGAAGAGGATTATAGATCTGCACTATCTGTGCAAAGAATCATTTGTTTTGAAGATAAGAAATTGCCCTGGACAAGTTAAGGAACATGAACAGAGGACTCATGTGCACAGACTATGGGGCTGGGAGGTTGACTGTGGAAGTCGGGGGATACAAGGCAAGGGAGAGCAATAGCGACAAATGTGGAACAACCATAACTGAACAACAATAGAGAATATATTAAAATACTTCAAAATAAAACAGAAAGAAAAGAAATTGCCCTGGAAATAACAATTTAGTTTTTTAAATATATTTTATTGATTATGATATTATAGTTGTCCCAATTTTTTTCTCTTTGCTCCCCTTCATCCAGTACCTCCCATTCCCTCCAACGATCCTGCCCCTTTGGTTCATGTCCATGGATCATGCATCTAAGTTCTTTGGCTTCTCCATTTCCTATACTGTTCTTAACATTCCCTTGCGTTTTCTGTACCCACAATCTGTATCTCTTAATCTCTGCACATTGTCCTCCATTCTCCCCCTACCCCCTCCAAGTGATCTCCATATCTACAATTCTCTTTCTGTTCTGCTTGTTTGCTTAGTTCATTTTTTAGATTCAGTTGTTGATAGTTGTGAATTTATTGCCATTTTAATGATCACAGTTTTGATCTTCTTCTTAATTCCATTTAACATCTTATATAATAATGGCTTGGTGATGAACTTCTTGTCTGGGAAGCACTTTGTCTACCCTTTGATTCTAAATTATAGCTTTTCTGGATATAGTAATCTAGGTTTTAGGTCCTTACTTTTCATGACTTTGAATAGTTCTTGCCAGTCCCTTTTGCCTGCAAAGTTTCTTTTGAGAAATCAGATGACAGTCTTATGGGAACTCCTTTATAGGTAACTGTCTCCTTTTCCCTTGATGGTTTTAAGATTCTCTCGTTATCTTTAACTTCTGGCATTTTAATTATGATGTGTCTTGGAGTATGTTTCTTTGTGTCCATCTTGTTTGGGACTCTCTGTGGTTCCTGGACTTGCATGTCTATTTTCTTCATCAAGTTAGAGAAACCTTCTTTCATTATTTTTTCAAATATATTTCCAATTTCTTGCACATTCTCCTCTTTTTCTGGCATCTCTATGATGCAAATGTTGGTATTCCTTGAAGTTGTCTCAGAAGCTTCTTAGTCTATCCTTGTTTATTTGATTCTTTTTTCTTCTTCCTATTCTGACTGAATGTTTTTTCTTCCTTATATTCTAAAACATTGATTTGAATCTTGCTTTCATCCACTCCGCTGTTGATTCCCCATATATTTTCATTAAGCAGAGTTTTGAAGTCTGCATCTGATAGATTTCTTATCTCTATTTTGTGTAGTTCTTTACCTGAAGTTTGTTTTAGGTCTTTCATTTGGGCTGTATTTCTTTGCCTCCTCATTTTGGCAGCCTCCCTGTGCTTGTTTCTATGTATTAGGTAGAGCTGCTATGACTCCCTGTCTTAGTGGTATGGCCTATTGTAGAAAGTGCACCTGTAATTTGGATGGGGTGGAGTCTTAGGTAGTTGCCAGGGGCAGGCAACCCATGTGAACCAAGTTAATAGAGTCTCAGATATGCTGTTTCCACTCTGTAGCTCTGTGGCGGAGGGCTCAGAAAGGGGACCATGGCCACTGCCTGGCCTCGGAAGTTCTGTCTGGGAGAAAGCTATCCCCTGGTACTTATCCTGATATCAGACACTTCCGTTTCTGCCTGTGTGCCACGGGCCCTTCCTGCTGCTGCCTTGATGCTGGAGCCCAGAGGGAGTGAATCTGCATAAATCCTCAGTCTGTTGCAGGCCCTTTGAGAGAAGACACCTGATAATCCCGCAATTTCTTCTACCACTCCTACTCCCAGGGGTTTTCACAGACAGAAGTTACAGGGACTTATCTTTCTGGCAGTGGAACCCTGAGCTGGGTTGTCTGATGTCCCTCGCACCTGAGGTATCTCTCCTGGTTTTTATCCACCACACGTGGATGTGGGACCAACTTCTTCCACGTCTCCACATCTCTGCCCCTTCTACCTATCTGGATGAATGTGATTTCTTTAAATCCTTGGTTGTTGAACTTCCATACAGCTTAATTTTCTGAGGATTCTGGGTGATATTTATTTTATAGTCTAGTGGTGAATTTTGCTGTGGTCATGAGAGGAAGCCAGCCGTGTTTACCTACACCTGCAACTCGACCATCCAATTTGGGTTTTCATTACCCAAAAAGACTCCCAGTTGTTTATCAAAATTAATATTCTTCTGGCTTCCTTTAATGAGGCTCTATAATCTGGCCTTTATGCATTTTTACAATTCGTTTTCCAGCTTATCTAGATGGTAACCAGCTGATTCAGCAAAGACCATTGCCTCGATTTCCACAGACACAAAGTTTTATTTCCTGCTTTTTCAACTTTTTTTCTTTACACAGGAATGCTCTTATTGTTTCTGAAATTAATATATATTTGACATAAACACTATCTTAGGTGTACAATATAATGATTTGATATTGATATTTGCTTTATTGTGAAATGATCACCACAAAAAGTCCAGTTAACATTAGTCATCATCCATAGTTACAATCTTTTTTCTTGTGGTGAGAATTTTTAAGATCTCTTCTCTTAGCAACTTTCAAATATGCAGTACAATATTAACTATAATACCATGCTTAACATTATGCCCCCGTATTATTTATTTTGTAACTGAAAGTTTGTAGTTTTGACCTCCTTCTTCATCGTGCCCACCACCCCAAACCCTGCCTCTGGCAATCACGTGTTTGTTTGTTCATTTTTAATCCGCCTCTGCATGCTGGGAATATTTTCCTCCATCGCTGTGAAGCCTTTCCTATGATAGAGGTCCATAGCATTCTCACATTTTCTGAACTCTATAGAATTAATACTCAGCACCATGCCCTTTTGGCACCAAATTGCTTTCCTAATGAGCTTATAAAATTCTCAATAGTTTTCATACCTCTTTGTCCCCACCAGGGTCTAGCATGTAGTCTAGTTATTACATATTTTTGAGTGGGTTAACAGAAATTTGCTATAAACTGAGAAAAACAGATACCATTAGGAAAAACTCTCTTAGAAGGTTGATTTGAACAATTTTATTAAAAATTAGAAAGCAAGGACTTGATTTTAAAACCAGAGACAAAAAAAGACACCTGAAAGAACTATAAGAAAGTTTATCAGTTAATTGAATTCTGAAATTAGTCACTTTTATATGCATGCGATATTCCTGTTCGTACTCCGAACTCAAGATGAATGCTGAAGTTGAATTCAAATAGAGCTTTGGAGAATGAGTAAGTAGCTCAAGGTCAGAAACAGGCTAACCATGCTGCTTGTCGGCTTCCTAGTAAGTATCGTGGAAGTTACAGGTATAGATGAAAGGTCATTGCAACACCTCATAATTTGCATTTTTAAGGCATTTGGGAATATGATTCTACATTTTGATGCCACCTTCTAGACTGATTAAGTTTTTAAAGCAGTGAGATTTTATGACCTTGGGAAATGATATCCATTCCTTAAACCAGCTTCTGAAGCACAAAAGAATGACGTAATAATGCCAATGACATTGAGCCTCCTTGTATAATATTGACAGGTTGAAAACAATATCTAGGTGATGAAACCTATGAATAGATAGATATGACTTTTATTTTCTGAGCACTCTATAAATTAAAATAATTATGTTGATTAATTGGTCTAGCATCCAATTTAGTGGTTTTGTCTCCACTCAGGTAATATCATCGAACTATTGAATCTGTATCGGTGTGTATGTGTATGTGGATTTGTGTCTGTGGTAATGATGCTGAGACTTGTGGTCTCTGCTCGCCACTCGATCAATGTTATGGGTGTTTTAGATAAATACAAATATGGCTCCTCTCCTTCGGGAACATATGACTGCAACCCTAACTTGAGACCTTATCTAAACTTAGTAATTGAAACCAAGACTCTGTTACTTTTTTAAAGCAAAATATTCTGAAACACTGATATGACTGGCCACTCTTGGATTTTTAAAGTACTTATTGTTAATTTTATATTGAATGTACATATAAGGTATCCTGAATTATTATTACATTATTATCTATTTTAAAAGAAAACAATGATCATGGTATTCTCCTACACTTTGATTCTTACCCCAGGAGGGACTCTATGAAGAAGGCCAGGTCAAATGTCTACAATATACAAATTTCAAAATCCATAGTAGATGATGAACAGGAAACATTGGATTTTCTCCTTTTTCTATAGGAGAAAGACTGCTGACCCATTCTCTATCCTGAGAAGGATAGAAAAGAATCCTAAGTTTTCACTATACCCATTTGAAGCATTAGTGTGTCTTTCCACGAGTCACAAACTATGGGTATCTCCTGTTTTTATGTCTTAGAAATATTTACAAGTTCCAGGTTCATACTTTTTGAAATGTAAATACCTGGTGAGATAGTACTCCTCTCTTCCTGGAATGTTAGGGTTTAGCCTCGTTGAGAACAGTTGGTGCTCTTGGACCAGAGCAATTACTGGACAAATGGCTGCTGATCTAACCCGTGTGGTATGTGAAGAATAAACTGCTTCTAGGGGAATTGAAAGCATTCATTCCCTATGTTACATCATATATATTTACATGTTTCAGGAGCTCAGGACTTTTCACAAAAGTACTTAAAAAATCTAGGGACATTTTCTTTTACAACAGGTTAGATTTGGAGATAGGTGCTTCCCAATATATTACTGGATTGTCACAATAAGTCTGCATGATAGCTATTACTATGATAGTTTTTAAAGCTGGGGAAAATGACTCAGCAGTTTTAATAACTGGCCCAAGATTACACAGCTGGAGTAGTTTTTGGCTTAGTAAATGTAACATTCTGCCCACTTCCAAGCCTACCCTCATTCCACTGTGCCAGACTAAAGTAAAATATAACAATTTCAAAACATCTCTTGTCCCAATATTTCTTTGACAAATAAAACAATTTTTATTTTATATTGTTACTTTTATTCTATAGAAAGTTAAAATCTAAAGACAGTGAATCCATTTTGGTGCCTAGGGTCTGGATCAAATCTGGGAGGAAAAATATATAAAACCAACATGAAACTTTTCCTGTAATTTTTAATGGAAAATTTTTGATATTAGAGAGGAGGCCTTTCTGAGAAGAGAAATTATGGTCATGCAGTGTATAATAATGATTTTGTCTACAATAGGCCACATAATACAATGATGGTCCCTTAAGATTCTATTAAGTTAAGCAATTTTAATCACCTAGAGACGTAGTGGCCATCCTGAAGTCACAGTGGGACACATCACTCCTGTGTTTATGGTGAGGGCAGAAACAGCCCTATCATACAATAGATAATACTTGATAATTACAATATATAACTGTGCTATTGGTTTATGTATTTACCACACTATTTATTGTTGTTTTAGATTGTATTGTTTTTACTTATATAAAAGAGGCTGGCTGTAAAGCAGTACAGCAGGTGACACCAGTAGTAGCCTCGTGTGTCCTCTTCTTGATTGCGCCATTTTCTCCAACACTTGATTCAATCTTGTGTCATCTGGTACAGTAACATACTGCACAGGCTTGTAGTAGGCTCTACCATCAGGGTTTGTGTAAGTGCACTCTCTGACATCCACATAATGGCATCGCCTAAGGAGGCATTTCTTAGAACATATTTCGTCATTAAACAGTACACGACTCTACTTCAAAATGTATTATTTTCTGGCACTAGTTACTTCCTCAGATGGATGTATATTCTCTAGCTTTTCAATGACTTTCTATTTTTCCAAGTTAACATGAGATGACCTATTCTGAGAGTCAAGACAAGTACTGCTAAAAAGCTGTACAACAGCACATCAGAGATCTGAGAAGTTCTCCACATTATCTGGAGCCTAAGGATAGAATTTAAATAAAGGAAATGCACTAAAGCTGGAAAGCTAGATGTTATTGCTATACTGAGGGCATTTTTTCAAACTGATGCTGAGTGCAAGGCAGGAAATAACATCTTTTTTTCTTGAAAAAAGAATATCTATAACCTGAGCAGGGCACATCCACCAGTAGACTCCTTACTGCCTTAGTGTGCATCCCTCGCTGCACAGCAAAACAAACGAAATCCATCAAAGCAAACGAAACAGCGTCTTTCGAGTTACGATTCAAATCTCTCTTGCCTTTTTCAAAACTGAAGAAAAAGGAGTCCAGTATTCATAAACTAAAACCTCTTCCAATTTAATTTGGAGAGTTCTCAGAATATTTTAGGCAACAAATGATATATAATATTTTAATAACCTGTTCTCAAAATATTTTATATACTTTTTGTATGTTATCATTTTATATTTTAATAATTGTAAACAATAGAAAAAACATTTATTTGTAGAGGGTCAAATGGCTAACATCAGATTCAAAGACTCACTTGGAGAAAAAAGGGAAGAATAATATGAGTTATTCCAGTTGGAGTGGAGATCTTGTTCTCTTTTTTTTTAGCTTGACATAATTGCTTTTATGGGGGAGAGAGGTGGCAATATATGGATACATGTACATTTATGAGGTTCTAAAACATTTATTTGTAAAGCATTTACCAAAATTATTTTATTTTTAGAAAAGTCTACAAATTATAAATAAGGGTTGAGAGAATTGTGTCAAAAAGGACATGGAGAAATATCTATTTCTCCTCCAGATATACTAAGAGTATACCTGGTCACTTTCCAAATCCACTTCATTGTGAAGCTTTTCATCATACAAAGCCCTTTTAGGCCGACCTGCTGTGCCTCAAAACCTCTCAGTACCTCACAGATCCACCTGATTTTTACTCCCCAGGCTCAAGTCCTTAGGCATATATCCACTTGCCTTTATCAAACAATATATTTAAGTTGATTCATAATTTTCCAGCGTGGCCTTTTAAATTGAAAGTTCCTTGAGATGTATTTTCTCTTACATGCTCCATAGCTATACAGAAAACCCAGTGAAACTAAGATGATATTTGCAGTTAGAATTTATAGTCAATACTATTTTTTATTAGTTTCAGGTATACAGCATACTGGTTAGGCAATCATACACTTCACAAAGTGTCCCCCTAATTTTTACAGTACCCATGTGGCACCACACATGCATTTCTGGAACTACAAGATGTAAGTCACCAGCCCTGAATGAAACAAGTTTAAGCAATTCATTTAAATAGAGATGGTTCCCTCACAGATGTTCACAGAGAAGTAAACACCAAATGGAGGAAGGCTCTCATTAAATGTTAAATATATGACTGTCTGTTCTTGACCTTGGGAAAAATCTGCATGTCATATAGACAAGTAGTTGTTGCTAGGTAGGCATAACATTAGGAGATTTAAAAATAATGTTAGCCCGTATCGGAGTCATTTCTAAAATTACATATACAATAAAGATCAGTTAAAGTAGAAGATATAAAATGTTCAAAATCCTATCATAATAGAAAATACAAATGATTTATTCACCAGCTCTACCAAATAATAAAGTTAAAGCCAGTTTTTACTTTTCCCAAATGAACAGTATCACTACAAGGTACTAAATTGTCCAATCACAACTTGTTTAATTTGGCAGTTTAGAGGCTAGTGGAATAGAGGAGTGAGGGAAGGAGCAGTCCCCACAGCACGAGTTAAAACGATGCCTCAGACTTCGGGGATCTCGTATAGGTGCTTTTGTAGTAGTTACATAAATCACTTCTCTCATACATCATAAGATTTACTCCCTTTCTCTCAAGGAACTAAAACCCCTTTATTTCCTTCTTTGAAATGTGTAATAAAATATCATGCATATGAAACCTCTTTAAGATTCAATAAGCTTAAAAATAGATCAGGATTAAATAGGGTATCAAGATTTCCACTACCAATGTAAAATGTAATTAATTGTACTATAGACAATGAGAAAGATTTTATGGATAGATTTTTCTTACCTCGTCTGCGCAAGTCACATTGGATTTAATGAAGAGTTTATACTACATGTAAAACAGCTGAATTTATCTCTTCACATTCTATGTTCTCTACATCGACACCATGAATAATGCTTATTTTTTTCATTATTCAAATTTCTTTGCATAGATTTTTTAAATTTATTTTCATTGTTGTTCAAGTACAGTCTTCTGTCTTTTACTCCCATCCCAGCTCACCCCCCAGTGCTCCTCACCTCCCTCCCATTTCCACCCCCCTTAGGTTTTGTCCATGTGTCCTTTATACTTGTTCTGGTAAACCCTTCCCATTTCCCCCCCAAATTCCCTCCCTTCTCCCCTCTTTAAATGCTGTATACTACCACCCCTCTCCAGAATCAGGTCCCACCTTCAGCAATCTTTGAGCCTTACTTTGCCTCTCACTATATTTTTTCCCCAGTGGGTAAGGTTCTTTGTTTCATGTTCATATTCCTTTGAAAAGCCTACTAATTTTTTGAAGCTAGCTCAAACTGACTCTTACCTTCCTGGACTGTGTCATGACCGATTCCAGTGCATCTTGCCCCATCTATTTGTTAGGGAAAAAAGTTCCTCTGAGAGGCAGGTGAGTAGGGCATCAAGAAAACCATCTGTTAGATAACCTCTAGTTTGTTGCCTACTTGCTGTCAGTGAAAAGCACTCTAGAATTCATTTTACTTCACCTTCTCTGTGCTTATTTTTATGATGAAAAAGAAGAGCACACAGCTGAGCTAGGCCAGACCACAAAGGGCTGGTTGACTGCAAAGCTTTGCAAGAAAGACAGCTTGTTTCTTTTTAAGACTGATCTCCCTTTGGGTTCCTGTGGGAAGAAACCACTTGGGAATAAAAGATAAATACTGCATAAGAATGTATGAGCAGACACAAAATGAGTATTTGACTTCCTTTCCCTCCATCTCTTGGTTCCTCTTAAACTCCATGGTTCTTCATAGAGGTGATTATTATTCTTAATCCTAAAGTTACTGCAGCCTATTTCCATTAAGGGAAAAAAAAAGCTAAATTGGAGATGGAAAGAAACCAGAAGCTTCTTGGCCTTTATGTGGATAGTAAGAGCGTCTGCCACTTACTCTAGACTGAATCTACTACTCTATAAAGCGGTTTGTTGCTGAGCCAGTTACTTAACTTTTGTTGTCTAATGTTTCCAGTGGCAGTATGATTCAGCAACAGCTTTGGCCACGGCTTTCCAGAAACATTTTCACAACATTGATGTTTTGGCATCAGCCAGAATGGAATTGGACAGAAATATCTGAGAATGAATGAATTTACAAATAGCTCTTCTACCTGGAGAGGAAGGACAGATACCACCAGTGCCCAGAGATACAAGCATGTTTGTGCTTAGTGAGTTAAAAAAAAATTTTTTTAAAGTAAGGTGAAGCTGAATTTGGCTTAGTGGATTAATGTTGTTGTTTTGTCTGTCATTGCCTTGCTTATCATGTGAATTAGATTCTTTTTTTTTTTTTAGATTTTATATACTTCCAGAGCATTCGGTGCTTCTTTTGTTTCTGGTCAACTTACCAAATTCTCATTTATTGTTTTCTGCTTTGTTTTTTATTTTTTGATTTCCTCTGATTCCTTCAGAATTTCCTACTTTTTGATGGTTGTAGAAAATGGCATAGTAAACTGAATTTATTATACCCATTCTGTTCTTTGTTAGCTTGCACATGGCTCGCTGCCCTTGCCTGCTGCAAATACCTTACCATCTGGGACTCCTCCTTCTGTTCTAAGGTTGTAGCCTAAAGTAGATACGTAGGGATATTAGACCCCCTTAATAATTTTGTGACTTTTCACAAAGTTGTGTTTTAAAATGCTCCTTTTCTAGTATAACTTTTCTGATAAAAACTTTGTGTTTTTTATTGTCCACTAGATACAACCAAAAACACCTTTATTATACATTCATGATCCTTTACAACCTTGTCCTAATTTGAAATTACCTCTTCTGCAAGCTATTAATCTCACATGTCCAATATCCATGACTTGATTTACGTCCTATCACTTAGAAAATTTTTCCTCTTTCTCTCATCTGATATAAATTATAAGCATTCTTTCTTTGTAACTCAAATATTGCCTCTTTGATATTATACTTTAACTCTCTACCTCTTCTGAACTCACTTTTGATTTACAGTCTCTGCTATCCATTTAGTGCTTTTTATAAAGTCTTATTTATAAACTATCTCCACACATCAAATACTTTTAAAATTAGATTGAAAGTATCATAAGGAAAGAAGCCATTCTTTTTCGTATTTATTACTACTTTGATATGACTTCTCTGACAGTAATTGCTTAGAAAATATTTATTGTTTGTTTGCTAGACTAATACGGTACTTCACAGCATGTTGCCTGTAATCTAGTGCAAAAGAGTTCTAGTGGGTCATAGTCAAAGAATAACTCAGGTAAATATGTTAAGACTAATGATGTCCATTATGGCACAAAAAACAAGGGGTGCATTCACAGGAGGAGATGATAATTTACATTTTAAATTTTATGTTCAACATAAGACCCATTTCCCTTTATTTTTTTGAGACTTATTGATTGATGTCAAGCAATGACTTTTTAAAAGACAAATATTAGTTTAGCTGGTAGTTTATTGGTGACTTTTTATTAACCTAATTAGCTAATAATCTGACTCTCAAGGCTTTATGAATCATCTGTATTTTTGACCAGGACTTACATAGTTTGTAATACCACTCCTCTCCTAATACCACATTATTCATATCCACCAAAGTTTAGCTTTGTACAAAGTATAATAGGTCCATCAGTATTGTGTAACAAAGTGTGTGGAGGAATATTAAGAAAGAAAAGATTGCTTTTTGACATTTGTCCTTGGATTTTATTCCTGTTTTCTTTTTGGTAGGCCTCATCATCTTGTGACCTTTAACATATACCACTAAACTCTAAAAAGTGAAAAAGAAATGCCAACAGTGCTAGATATATTGGTTTTAGGGTTTTTCTCATGACATCCAATGAGAGTAGATAAGCAGGTTATATGTCATGGAGAGAAATGTCAGTTATTCAAAACAATATGGCTGTTGGACATTGTAATCACCACTGACTTGTTCAACCTAACAGATAAAGAAAACAAGATGCCGAGGAACTAGAACATTGCTCCGTACTGTTGTATTTACAGCTCTAGAACACGGAGAGCATCAGATAGGGGCCAGGACACTGCCACCCACTTCTGACTTGATGCCGTCCTAAAGAGAATAGTTTGAGTTTAAGGTGTTCAGAAATCATCTAAGTGGGGATAGCCTTTAAGTAATTGAATATGTGTTTGAATCATGATAAAAAAAATTTAAAATAAGCATAGCTACAATATTTCGTTAATGGATATATAACATAATAATATATAAATTATGACATCAACAACTAAAAATGTGGGCGGTCAAATAAATGTGTAGACTATTTCTATGCATTTCAATTTTTATCACCTTAAAATACAGCCTGCAGATTGGGAGAAATTTTTATA
>PVKM010039219.1:0-13841 GCA_004027735.1 Carollia perspicillata | reverse complement strand
GGGTCTCCCCGTCTTGGGGCCTCAGGTGCACTCTGCAAGTGTTCTTGCCATAGCCCAACTTCCTCAGTCTGCCTGCAACTCCCAACTGTCCCCACAAGGGAACCCTAAGTTGCTGTGAGCAAGACCTGGGTCTCAGCCACTGCTGAAGCCCCAGGGGGTAATCCTAGGAAACCAAACAGTAAAGGTGCTGGAGAGGCAGAGAAAAGGAGTTGAAAATTCATTGCTGCTGATGGAAGGGTCCAGCCTGCATTCTCCTTAATTTTGTCCCATGTCTAGTGTCTCCTGCAAAGGTCACACCCATGCCCTCACAGAGCAGCCGCCTCCCCACAGCTTCTGGGGCTGTGGCAGTCCCTGCGGAGGACTTCAGAAGTCAGGTAACAGCTGCTCCACTGCCCACCAGTGCAGCCTTGGGTGCCCAACCCCGCACATGGGCAAGCAGACCCTGAAGGTGGCACTGCTGGTGGCCGCCCGGTTGTAAGCACAGTGTGGGGCCTTGGAGCGCTCTCTCCCCTCTAGCCCTGTTTTCCTCAGTTTCCCCTTGTCACGTTTGTGCAATGAAGCCCTGTCCCTCCCTGTGGTCCCCTGCATACGCTCTTCCTCAGAACACATTCATGTGTTGTTCTCACCCAACCCACTGCCCAAATTCCTCTCCCTCCTCTCCACTCACCCCCACCCCATCCCCCACCTGTCAAGCCACAGATTTCACCCAGAGAAACCTCCCCCGGTGTCCCGCGTGGAGGGCCCTCTGTCCTCTGTGATCCTGGGGCAGAGTCACTGGGCCTCATTTGCCTCTTTGGTATTGACTGGCTGTTATCACACTAGAGCCCCAAGTGGACTGCAAGCGACTTGAGATTACTAACATTTTTACTCAGTTCCCTATTGCTTCCTTGGCTTTTTCTCATCCCACTTATCCAGCTACCCTTGTTCTACTGGTCAGTCTCTGATGATGAAGGGATCTACTGGAGATGGTGGTGGCAGCAGTATTGCAGAGCTGTGGCAACTGCATTTGGAAGACAGTTGAGAAGCAGGAAGAAGGAGAAAGTGCCAAGAGAAAGGTGGTGAAAAAGCGGACAGTGGGCTCTCCCACCTGCCTGAATCTGGTCTCCTTACCGATGACTAGAGGCTGAATAAGGGCCTGGGATGATACACCGGTCCATGTTGGAGTGTCGAGCTGCCTCCTCCTCCTCTTCCTCCCCCTCTTCCTCCTCCTCCTCTTCCTCCTCCTCTTTGGGCGAGTTATGGAGCCACCTCAGGGAAAGGAATTGCACACTGGGACAGTTCTTGATGCAGAAAGAAGAAACCACATGATCCATTCTGGTGGAGAGACTGATCTCCATTCTGGGGAAGTGGCACATGGCCCTGCGCACAAAGTCTGCCTCCTGCATCTCGTACAAGCAGTAGAACAGCTCCAGCTGGCTGGGCTGCATCCTCAGGGTCGGGGCCTTGGCTTGGGCCTCGATCCACCTCAGCAGCTCCAGCCTGATGTGCTGGGAGACCTTACAACTCAGCTTCTTCTCCAAGTAGGAGGTTCTCTCCTGGTTTATAAGGCCAAAGAGGAAACGGACAACAAAAATCAGATACCCCTTTTCAAACTTGCCGTAGTTTTCAAGAAGGACTCTCACATCTCGGCTGGGGAGCTCACAAGGACTCTGTGGTGTGTTCTTGGTCCCCTGCTGCTCCTCCTCTTCCAGCAAGTAGTACATGGCAGCAAAGAACTCCTGGAAAGTCATGTGTATGAAGCTGTAGAACTTCTCGCAGTCTACCTCCTTCTGGAATACATTCACCCTCAGGAATGCAGACACGTCTGCCTTCTGCAGGCCGTGGTTCCTGAGGTCACCCTCCTCAAACAGGATCTTCTGGTTCCAGATTCCATCCACAGCCAACGAGCAGAGGCCCCGAAGGTTGGCAGAGACGTGCTGATTCTGGCTCCCTGCTCGAGACTGCAACAGGCTGGAGAGGAAGAAGATGTACACTGCGGTGGTGGTCTTCGAGGTCTGGGTGAGACTCTTGCCACTGTCCATCTGCTGTTTCAGCCCAGTGCACACAATCCAGCAGACCAGGGGTATGAAGCACATGGTGAAGAGGACGTCATTCTCCTGGATCAGCCTAAAGGCTTCCCGGGCCTGCTGCTCATCGGAGAAGTATTTAAAGAAATATTCCTTCTTCTTGGCCTCTGAGAAACCCAGGATCTCCACGTGCCGTGGACGGTCCAGCAGGTGGTGCAGCTTCTCCAGGGCCACAGGCCTTGTGGTGATGAGCAGTGAGGCCTCAGGGAGCAGCTTCTTTCTGATGAGGCTGCTCAGGACAATGTCCACACGCTGTACCTCCTGCCAGTCTGCACAGAGCACCTCTGCGTGCTCATCAAAGGCTCCCTGCAGCTCGTCGAAGCCATCCATAAGGAAGAGGATCCTGGCCGGCTTCCTCATGATCTTGCATAGGGGAGGGTTGGGGTCAGGGCAGCAGCTGGCCATGAGGTCCCCCAGGCTCCTGCATGTCCCCAGGCTCACCTCCCGGCAGTGGATATAGAACAGGTAGTCAAACCTGTCCTGGTAAAGTCTCTCTGACGCCCAGTCTAGCATGATCTTCCTGGCCAGGATTGTCTTGCCGATGCCCGCCGAGCCCTGGAACACCACCGTGTGCACAGGCTCTGAGTGCAGGTCCTCGGGCTCAAACAGCAGCTCCAAGTTCATGGAACTCAGAGGGCCGTCCTGCACCTGGGCCACAGTCCTGCCAATGGCCATGAATTCCTGTTCCCGTTCCTGCTGGCTCGGGTACTCCTTGACGAGTCGCAGCTTGGTATAGCGCTTATAGAGGTTCACACTCTCTCCCAGACGGGCGTTCCTGTCTTTGATGCACTGGAACCTGCTTTTCACATGATTTCTGTACTTCTTACAGTAATCTGTGGCAGAGGTGGAAAGTGAGACTCTGAGAGAAGCCCAGGCACGTCCCCCTGAGATGAACTCTCTACAGAGGCCTGTCATCCCTAGGGAGTGGTGACTGGAGCTAAGAAATGGGGGCGCAGTTCCTCCCCATGACTGGGTATAATTCTGGGGTGTCGACATTTTTCTATACACAGTTGACCAGAAGAACAGCCAAAAGCCTGGGTGCTGTCCCCAACCAGAAAATCATTTTTTTAAATATTTTATTTATTTATTTTTAGAGAGAGGGGAAGGGAAGGAGAAGGAAATGGAAACATCAGTGTGTTGTTGCCTCTCACGCAACCCCCTGCCGGGGACCTGGCCTGCAACCCAGGCATGTGCCCTGACTGGGAATTGAACTGGCGACCCCTTGGTTCACTGGCCAGCACTGAAGCCACTGAGCTACACCAGCCGGGGCCAGAAAGTCATTTTTATGTAACGTTACTCCCTTAGGTAGTCTGAAGCCCATGCCTTTTAAATTCCAAAACTCTCAATGGTGTCCCCTTGGTTTGGGTACTGCACTGGGTACAGTGAGGACACTGTACCGTGTCCTCAGCCAACAGGATTTCCTGAACTGGGCCTTTGCACCTCAAGGAGCAGGAGCCCTGCAGGCAACCAACCCCCCAGCTTTCCAAGGCCTCCCAGACTGAATCTCCAAACCCAGTGGAAAGCACCACCCCCATGGTTACCTTTCTTTTTTTTGCAAATAGAGATTCTGGACAGGTACCCCAATAAGCCCATCCATTCCTCTTCAAGGCTGTCTTCCCGGCATACCACGGACACATGTGCACTATCTGAAAATAAAGGAAAAACATGCCAACTGTCAAAAACTAGGACTCCTGGCTAGGGTGATGTCACTGAGACCCCGCACCAGGCACAAGTCCAAGGCCCCTGCCAGGATATCAGTCAAACCAAAACACAGCTCGGAGTTGCAGACAGCAGGTGTGCAGCCAAAGGTCCGGCCAGGGGGCATTCCAGTGGTCCCGATTTCAAAGCCATGGCATTGATCCACCCTCTAAGCATCATGTGCCCACAGAATCCAGTCTCAGCATCTCCCTCCCAGGCCCGGAAAGCAACCAGCAAACATGTGCGGCAGCAGGTTTCTCTGTTCCCTGTGTGTCTTTGACTGTCTCCCCTGCCCCCAGTGGTCTGGTGTTAGGGTCTCTCCATGCTCGCCAGTATCCCCAAGGTGGCCAAGGGCCAGCAGGATCACCCTTCCCAGACCCCAAATGCCTAGAATTTGTGGTACCCACATTCTGGGTCTTCAAGAGGGAGAATTACCAATGTGGTTTGTGTCTAACTTGGTGCAGAATCCTGGCTGACTTTAGACTTGCCTATGAAGCTTTGAAAATACTGATTGCAGGGCTTCACTCCCATGATTCTTTTTCAGGCACCATTATATTCTTAAAGCTCCGACCTGCATCTGCAGTTGAGAATCACAGATCTGAACGGTCACCAAATAGCACATTTCAAAGAGGCATTTCCCAGGAGAAACTTCGACACAGTAGAGCGAGAGTGGGGCACCAGGGGAAGCACACAGTGTAGACACCTGTGGGTGGGCCGGGGCCCATGGGGGCACGAAGGTGTGCTAATAGGCCTCTGCTTACCCTGAGGGCAAATGCTACTGGTGGCCTGGTCACAAAACAAAATCCACGTTAACTCAAAGCAAAACCACAACTTACCTCTTACCTAAAGCCTGACTCGAGCCACTCTTCCCACCCTCCAAAAGGAAGTTCTGACCCTGGTCATAATCCTTCCACCTCCAAAACCACGTGTCACAGTGGTTACGAGCCAGGCTTGGGCCACAAATGCTCCTGGCCTAGGCCCTGATGAGGACACAGCCCTGGGGAACAAGCACTTCTTATAGGCTCACTTCACATTGCTAGGCAGCCAATTCCAGGATTCTTGCAAAAACTGGAAATCTGTGCCCATTGAATAATGGTTTTCCAATTCCCCTCTCCCTGGAGCCCGTTGCAACCACCTCTTTCTGTGTCTGCAAACTTGACTCCTCTGGGTGTCTCTTATACATGAATCACACCGTTGTCTCTTTGGGGCTGGCATATTGCATTTAGTGTAATGGAATGGAAAATTCATTTGAAAGTGCTGGCCTCATGGGGTTCTTGTGAGTAATGAACAAAATAAAAACTGCAACTAGGATTCACTTGAATTTGGTTACTAAGCATGCAGTTATAACTGTGTCATCACATGCAATTTGTTTGTAACACCCATTGCTATGTACCCTCCTCACACCCTCTAGCATTTTCTCTTCCTTGTCACATCCACATTGCTTGCTCAACTCACCATACTTCCTCTGACCTGCTGCGTCATTGAAAATCTCCTTTCTACTAGCTCAACATCATCAGTCTGTGACTTTCTAGATTTCTCTGAGCCTACCTTGTGCCCTTCCCTTGTTGAGGAGACCAGGCTGTTCCCGCCCCGTCCGCACTCCCAAAGGAGCATCCTGAGAGGCTTCTTGAGCCCTTTGCACAGTCTGCAAGTGGGCAGATGGCCCTTGAGCCAGAGGCTCCAGCTGGTGGGCCATGCGAGCAGACACAGAAGGAGCTGCAGGCAGAGTTGCAGCAAGTTGCAGGTGCAGGAGAGATGTGGATAAAGTGGGACTAATCAGGGAAGCTTCCTAGGGGTCTGTGAGCCCTGACTTGGGTTTCTAAAGGAGTTAGAAAAAAGCAAACTGCTTCCTTCCACCTTCTCATAGCACAATCATGAGAGGAAAAAAGAGAATGAAACTGAGAAAAATAAAAGAAATGTTTAAAAAGCAAATACACCAACTTGGATGCATCAAAGGTACCATTGACAGAGTAAAAAGGCAACACATGGATGAAATGGGAGAAAATATTTGCAAATCATATGTCTGATAGGGGCTTAGTATCCAGGATATATTAAGAGCTCCTTCAAGTCAACAACAAAAATAAGCAACTCAATTAAAACATGGGAAAAGGGCTTGAATAGACTTTTCTTCAAAGATACATGGCCAAGAACCTCATGTAAAGGCACTGCATATCTCCAGTCAATAGTGAAATGCAAGTCAAACACTGATGCAATATCATCTCACACCCACTAGGACAGCTACAACAACAACAACAACAACAACAAATACGTAAAATGAGTGTTGGCAAGGATGTGGAGAAATTAGAACTTTAGTGCACTGTTGGTGGGAGTGTAAAACGGTACAGGCACTGTGGAAAACAGTGTGACAGTTCCTCAAAAAAATGAAACATAGAATTACCATATAATTCAATAATTCCACTTCTGGGCATATACCTAAAAGAATTAAAAGCAGGGTCTCAAAGAAATGTGTATACCCATGTTCATAGCATCATTATTCACAATAATGCAAAGCTAGAAGCAGTCTGAATGTCCACTGATAGGTGGATATATAAACAATATGTGGTATATACTTACCATGGACTATTACTCTGCCTTAAAAAGGAATGAAATCTGCCCTGGCTGGTGTAGCTCAGTGGATTGAGTGTGGGCCTGCGAAACCAAAGGATCGCAGTTCGATTCCCAGTCAGGGCACATGCCTGGGTTGCAAGACAGTTCTCAGCAGGGGATGCAACGAGAGGCAACCATACATTGATATTTCTCTCCCTCTCTCCTTTCCTTCCCCTCTAAAGATAAATAAATAAAATATTTTTTTAAAACAGGAATGAAATCTTGTCATATATGACAACATGAATGAAGATTGAGGACTTCATGCTAAATGAAATAAGCCAGCCACACTACAAGGCAAATCCTATATGATTCCACTTATATGATGTCCCTAGAGGAGTCAAATTCACAGAGACAGAAAGTGGATATTGGGTGCCAGGGGCTGGGGGAAGGGACTGGGGAATTGTTGTTCCATGGAGACAGAGTTTTGCAAGGTGGAAAAGCATTCTGGTGATGGATAGCAACATGAGTGTGTTGAACACTCCTGAAACATACACTTAAAGATGGTTAAGATGGTAAATTTTGTATGATGTATATCTTATCGCATTAAAACAAATTCTTTTTTCCTCGTACTCACCCCACTCTGGCTCATCCCTCTTGGCTTTCTCATAAAGGTCTCTCCTGTGGATTGCCGCAAAAATCCAGACTGCCATGCCCCATGCCTTCTGCTCCCCATTGAAGTCGATCATGAGGGTGGCTAGATCCACAGGATCTGCTTTCTCTGTCTGGCCCCGGGGGAGTGCAGTGCAGCCCTTCTGAGGGGGATAGTCTTCTAAGTGCATCTTGAACTTCTTCAAGTCCATGTCCTCCAGGTCCTCCAAGTAGTGGGCCAGCTTGCAGCGGACACTTGCCATGCCTATCTGCAGCCCTGGTCAGGGCCTTAGGGTGTAGGTCCAGCTGGGAAGTGGGGGTGGGAACAGCATACGAGTAAGGAGAGTAAAAGGACAAAAAGGCCCCGTTCAGGCCCCCTTTACCAGAGCTAGCTATCTCTTCCTTGAGCCCATCAAGCATAATTGACTGTTGTTTCTCTGAGCCCCTGTTCTCAGGACTGGAGAGATTACTAAAAGCATCTCCAGTGCAGGTGCTTTAAAACTGACACAAACGGGACATACCAGACCAGAGCATCCAGACCCTGAACCCAAAGATAACAGCAGAACAAACTGAAGCCTGCATGATCAGCCTGAAACCTCCTGATTTACAACTAATCTCTATGACTACCCAGCTTCAGCCCCTCTCCCCCTTCACCACCCAATAAAAGCACACAGCACTAACTCTTTGTTGCTGGCGTGTCTCTCCACACCAAGCCCCTTTCCCCTCTGGGAAAGTCAATAAAACTTTGCTCTCTGCATTTTCTTCTCTTTGTGAATTCTTTCATAGCCCCATCACCAGCCACCCCAACAGAAAGTCTCTTTCAAAGTCTATCCTCAGAGAGAACTACATGATCAAAAAGTCAGAAGACAGAAAGGAAATACATCATTGAACTATAATGAATTTCACCTGCAGTTCTGAAACGTGAGCCCAATGCCTACCAGACAGTTGTTCTCTTGGTTCAACTCAGGAGTGTCCTGAGCCAAGAAGGAAGGCATCCCTGCAAGGAGAAACAATAATTAACCCAGAGACGGTCACACCAGCAGGGTAGTGGGTGCCCAGGACACCACATGGTGTCACCTCTGAGGGTCCCAGGACACTGCTGACTGGGCAACAATCTTAGGCAAATGTGTCACTATCCCTCAACTTCAATTTCCTTGTCTATAAAATGACAGAGTAGAAAAAATGGTTATTAAGTTCCTTCCAGCTGAAAGACTCCAGTTCCTTGTTTCTCTGTTGACCCCAGGAAAGGAGATTGGGGAACAAAGGAGGAGAGCAGGAAGTGAGTAACCGGTGATCCTGCAGAGATGGGTGGGAGGGGATAGTCCCAGATGCCCTCCAACAGCCCGCTGCAGGAGAGAGACTGCAGTGAGGCAGAACTTGGGTGCACAGGGGAACACTGAACACACGTCTTTCCAATGTGTCCTGTAAAATGTGTGAGTGTGATAATTAGAGTATGTCACACTGACTGAGAGTGTCTAAGAGCTAGGCATGGCCGATGCTTCCTCCCCGCTCACCTGCATAAGGCCCCCTGAGGTGGATGAGCACCTTACCCACCCCATGATGCAAGTGTAGACCAAGTCAGAGAGGTGAAGCCAGCAAGGGACAAAGCCAGGATGGAGACCAGACTCCTTGGTTTCTGAGCTCAGGCCCCTAAGCTGTGCTTTTCATAGCCTGAAAAGGTATGCGACTATTGGTTCCACCACTTAACTAGTGACCTCAGCCAGATTGGAACAGAAACAATCAAAGACAGTAAACAGTAGTTAAAAGGCAAAGAAACCCTCCCGGCCTTTATCACACGAAAACTCATTATCACGTTCAACAACTCGGGCTTCCGAATCAGACTTCGAGTTGCACAAAGTCAGATCTTTCACTCTCTCACATCTCCTAGGTTTCAAATGGAGGGACGGACACGTGACTGTGTTTGGGATCTGTCCCTTCATATTACTGAGTTGGGAAAAGTTCATCCACCAAAGCCACAGGCAACAATAACAGAGGGAACGGCCAGATGGTGATGCATGGTGCCCACCATTTAGTGCACACCAACATGCTCATCACTCTGTCTTCTAGCTCCACCCTCGCCTCTCCACTTCTGGCCTCACATGCCTGTCCAAGTCCATCCCCTTACGTATTTGAGTGGGGGAGCGTTTTATCTTCAAATAGACCCACTTGCTCACCAACCTTTCCATCCACATCAGGACTCCAGCTGTCCTCTGAGCTCCCCCACCCCAGACAGAACACAAGCTGTGTTCTGTCTTCCCTCTTCTGTCTCTTGGTTTATAGGGATGCCCATCCCACCCCCTACACTTGGCTAATCTGCAGGAGTCCAGAACACAAGCAGTGACACTGCTCCTGTCCCCACCCCACACCGCACAGAGGCATGTAGAGCCCACATAATGATAACTATACAAGAACACTCCAGAAATATTGTTAAAGGACACACAGGAGGCTGACAGAAGAAATCCCTTGTGAGCTCTGGCCTTGGAAACACTCTCCCTATTCCTCCCCAGGCCCATGTGGCCACCCTGTTCCACAGAGCTGGACTCACCCAGATGCTGGCATCAGGAACAGCCCAAGAGGAAGCTTGGTGAATTTATAGTCTAAGATGAAACTTAGTGAACTGTAGTTATTACAGCCCAGTAGGGTCAGGAAGGATGTGGTCTCAGTGTGGACTGAACAAGATTGCACCACAGGCAAAGGCAGAGACTAACTGACAGTTACTCACATCGCCGGGTTTTCCAACCCAAGACAGCAGTGTTCTCAAAGCGGGGCCTGGATACAGCCACAGAAGTCCGGCCTCTCTCAGGAGCCACCAGGTGTCGGGGTGGGTGGGGCAGGGCGAGAAGGTTCGGCAGTTGTGTGTGTTGTAAGGGCAGAGGAATGCAATGTGGATCCCCCAGAGCTGGTGGGCAGGGAATCCTGGACTCTCTAAGGCATCACATGGGGCAATGACAGTGGCAGTGGCAGGCAGTAGGGGTTCTCTCCATTGCCTGTTAATTTTCAACCATTTTATTGAGGTAAGTGTACAACATGAAACCATCACCATCAAGGCCAGAAACACGTTTATCACCTCCCAAAGTGTCCTCTCTGATGATGATGATGATGACAATATCAATGACATGTATGTGTGATAAGGACACTGAAAAAGGTCTACCCTTTCAGCAAATGTTAATACACAATGCAGTATTATACACTGCAGGCACTATCTGTGCAGTAGACCTCTGGGACTTTGTCATCTTGTACAACAGAAACTCAAACTGAGATGCCCTTTCTGCCTCCTCCCAGCACTGGCAACTACCATTCTACTCTATAAGTTTGGCTATTTCAGATTTCATATATAAATAAGGTTATAGAGTATTTGTCTTACTATTTCACTTGGCATAATGCTCTCTAGGTCCATCCATGCTATCACAAATGGCAAGATTTTATTCTTTTCATGCCTGCTTTCATGTCTTGGCTATTGTGAATAGCTGCAATAAACACAGGAGCGCAGATATCTCTCCAAAATCCTGATTTTATTTTTTTAGATAGGCACAGACTCCACTCCCTGAATCACTGACTCACTTATTTGGCTGACATTCACGGAGCGCTTAGTGTGAGCCAGGTACTCCCACAAAGCTGGACAGCTCTGTGCTTCACCCAGGGAGCTGGAGGAGAAGCCCAGAGGCCTGTGTCCTGGCTCTCACAGTGGCTGCAGGACCACAGTCTGACAGCAGCATGAGTTCAAGAGAGTAGGGGAGTGGAGGGCGCTCAGCACCCCAGGTGGGTTCAGGGACTCCGGAGCACGAACAAGTGTCCAAGTCCAGCAGAGCGGCAATTGGCAATTGACTGTCTCTTTGTCCCTCGGTCTCCTCATCTGTCAAGTGGGACAAAAGTAACTGCCCTAAAGATTGAGCAAATGGATAAATGTGAGGCCTTGGAAATGAAACCTGATTCAAAGAAGCCAGTCTGAGTGGCCAACTCCTGGTACTGCCACTGTTGGAACTCCACACAGCTCGGGGAGATGGGAGAGAGGCCTCTGCTTCTCCTGCGGCCAGGGTGGAAGAGCAGCCAGGTCCCTCTCCTCCATGTCACTGGGGCCAGGTCCTGCAGGGGCAGCGAGGACTCTGGAGGCCGAGAGGCAGAGACAGCAGTAAGATCAACTTCCTAAGGGAAAGGGGTGCCCTGTGCACCAGGAACAATGGGTTTTCTTTTTAGGAATGAGGGAACTTTCCCTTTCTCCTTCTTACCTTTATGTATAGTTAAATCTTCATTTTGTTGCCATGAACTTGCATTATTCAAACCAAACTAAGACAGTAAATGAAAACAAAAAACTAAACAAGTGAAATTAACTAACACTGCTTCTTCAACATAAGCCCTAAAAGAAATCCTCCGATTAAATAGTTATCAGGCCCTGACTGGTATGGCTCAGTGGTTTGGGTGCCATCCTACAAACTGAAATGTCACCAGTTCAATCCCCAGTCAGGACACATGCCTGGGTTGCCGGTTTGATCCCCAGTTGGGAACAATAGATGCTTCTCTCAGACTCAGTGTTTTTCTCTCTCTCTTTCTCCATCCCTTCCCCTCTCTCTAAAAATAAATAAGTAAAATATTTTTATAAAACAACAAATGCTTATCAGAACCTGCCGGTGAAGGAGGCATGCTCTGCTACATGCATTTGTATGAATGAAGAAAGAGAAATTGAGTCAATTTAGGACTTTTTAAGGATGCAGTCAACTAGTTAATGGTGAAACTGATATTTAAATTCGAGAGGTCTGACTTCTAGGATGAGATTTAATTTTTCGCTGTTGGATAATCAAAACAAATTGTGAATGAATTACTTTTTCCCTCCTAGAACAATTATGTACTTTTCATGCTGTCCTAGGTCTATCCAGAAGGTATCCAACTATGTACTATGAAAAATAGAGACATTTATTGAAGAATATCCCAGATACAAGAAGCATTCTACATAAGACAATGACACCTCAGTCCCCTTCAAAGTAGGAACCTTGGAATCGCCCACAGCTCTCATAATTGCCATCAGCTGCCCCACCGTATTTTCCTGAATCTCATCAATGGTCTGAAATCTCTTCCCTTTCAAAAGGTGATTTAAGTTTCAGGAAAAGAGGGGACTTTCAGCCAAGATGGAGGCATAGGTAGACACACTGTGCCTCTTCGCACAACTAAAATAAGGACAGCAGCAAATTTAAAAACAAAAAACAACCAGAACTGCCAGAAAATCAAACTGCATGGAAGTCTGACAACCAAGGACTTAAAGAAGAAACGTTCATCCAGACCAGTAGGAGGGGCAGAGACAGGCAGCCAGGCAGAGAGGACTCACAGCAAGGCAGCAGCTGGTAGACCCGGCAATGTGGTGGCTTGCAGACTGGGTGGTCCCACATTCACATGCAGTTTAACCAGGAGGAACAACTGGGAAGTGAGACAGACTGAGCAACCCAGAGTTCCAGTACCAGGAAAAGAAGCCTCGTGGCCTCTGACTGAAAATACCTGAGGGTGTTGAGGCTGCAGTGAGGAAAACCTCCCAGCCTCACAGGAAAGTTCATTGGAGTGACCCACAGGGTCCTAGAATGTACACAAGCCCACCCACCCAGGAATCAGCAACAGAAGGGCCCAATTTGCTAGTGGGTAGTGGGGGAAGTGACTGAAAACCACAGAGAGCGGAGCAAGCTGCACTGTTCCCTCTTAGACCCCTCCCCCACATACAGTGTCACAACAAATTGACAAGTGTTGCACCACCCTGGTGAACACCTAAGGCTCCACCCCTTACTACATAACAGGCGCACGGAGACAAAAAAAAAAAAAGGTCCCAAATGAAAGAACAAATCAAAGCTCCAGAAAAAATACAACTAAGTGACAAAGAGATAGCCAACCTATCAGATGCACAGTTCAAAACACTAGTAATCAGGATGCTCCAGGAACTCATTGGGTACTGCAACAGCATAAAAAAGACCCAGGCAGCAATGAAGGTTGCATTATGTGAAATAAAGAAAAATTTGCAGGGAACAAACAGTGATGGGAAGGAAACGAGGACTCAAATCAATGCTTTGGAGCAGAAGAAAGAAACATTCAACCAGAACAAAACGAAAAAACAAGAATTCAAAAAAATGAGGAGAGGCTTAGGAACCTCTGGGACAACTTTAAACATTCCAATATCTGAATCATAGGGGTACCAGAAGAAGAACGAGAACAAGAGAAGAACAAGAGCAAGAAATAATGAAGGAGAATTTCCCCAATCTGGCAAAGGAAATACACTTTCAGGAAGTCCAGGAAGCTCAGAGAGTCCCAAAGAAGTTGGACCCAAGGAAGAACACACCAAGGCACATCATCATTACATTACCCAAGATTAAAGATGAGGAGAGAATCTTAAAAGCAGCAAGAGAAAAGGAGACAGTTACATACAAAGGAGTTCCCATTAGACTGTCAGCTGATTTCTCAAAAGAAACCTTACAAGCAAGAAGGGGCTGGAAAGCAGTATTCCAAGTCATGAATAGCAAGGACCTACATCCAAGATTACTCTATCCAGCAAAGCTATCATTTAGAATGGAAGGGCAGATAAAATGCTTCCCAGATAAACTCAAGTTAAAAAAGTTCATTATCACCCAGCACTTATTATATGAAATGTTAAAGAGATTTATCTAAGAAAAAGAAGATAAAAAATATGAATAGTAAAATGATAACAAACTCACAGCTATTAACAACTGAACCTAAAAAAAAAGAAAAACACAAAAACAAACTAAGCAAACAACTACAACAGGAATAGACTCACAAAAATGGAAATCACATGGAGGGTTATCAGTAGGGGAGTGGGTGGGGGAGTGGGAGGGGGGAAGGTACAGAGAATAAGTAGCATAAATGGTAGGTAGAAAATAGGAGGAGGTTAAGAAT
>PVKM010039218.1:0-14028 GCA_004027735.1 Carollia perspicillata | reverse complement strand
CCCCCCCCGCAGAGATGCTCAAAATAAGTTATTGCAGGTATTTCTCTGCTACAAGATACTTCCATTTTTCAGGGGTTTGCAATTAGGGTAGAAGGTGAATAGGAACAAAATAATTTTCTTAAAGCCCAGGGGAGGTAAAGCCTCCAGCCAGAACAATAGTGTGATTCCAGTTTAGAAAATTCACTGGGATTCTTCACCCTGACCCCTGTCTTCCTGGTCCTCGAAGCCCTCACGTTGCCTCGGCTGCTCTCTGATGTCCAGACCCAGGCCTGCTTTCTCCTTTCTTTCTTGCTAGTGCCCATGTTCCAAAATTCTTCATCACTATAATTCCACCTGAAGGGTTAAATCAGTTAATTTAATACATACACATTAATGACAATAACCAACAATCCTATAACCTTCATAAGGAGGTCCATACTAAAAGATATATTAAATTGACCATTTTCTTTTTTTAATTATATTTTATTGATTATGCTGTTACAGTTGCCCCAATTTCCCCCCTTTGCCCCCCTCCGCCCAGCACCCCCCACTCCCTCAGGCAATCCCCACACCATTGTTCATGTCCGTTGGTCATGTGTATGAATTCTTTGGCCACTCCATTTCCTCTACTGTATTTTATATCCCCATGCTCTTCTGTACCTACCTATTTGTACTTTTTAATCCCTTTACCTCCTCCCCATTCCGCTATGCCCCCTCCCATTTGATAACCATCAAAATGCTGTCTATATCCATGATTCTCTGTTCTTCTTCTGTTTGCTTAGCTTGTTTTTCAGATTCAAGTGTTGATAGATATGCATTTGTTGCCATTTTATTGTTCATAGTTTTGATCTTCTTTTTCTTAAATAAGTCCCTTTAATAATTCCTGTAATAATGGTTTGGTGATGATAAACTCCTTTAGTTTTTTAAAAATGATATATGTATATATATTTAAATATTTTATTTATTTGTTTTTAGAGGGGAAGGGAAGGAGAAAGAGAGGGAGAGAAACATCAATGTGTGGTTGCTTCTTGAGCACTCCCTACTAGGGACCTGGCCCCCAACCCAGGCATGTGCCCTGACTGGGAATTGAACCGCAACCCTTTGGTTCACATGGTTCAGAGGCTGGTGCTCAATTCACTGAGCCACACCAGCCAGGGCTCCTTTAGTTTTGGGTTTTTTGTTTTGTCTGGGAAGCTCTTTCTCTGCCCTTTGGTTCCAAATGATAGCTCTGCTGGGTAGAGCAATCTTGGCTGCGGGTCCCTGCTTTTCACGACTTTGAATATTTCTATTAAACTGATATTTTTTCTGTCTCTTTATCTATCCACTCAACAACATTTAATGACTATCTACCATGTGCAAAGCACTGGATTAGGCCCTGAAGATGCAAAGATGAAATAAAGAGTTTCAGGTACGGTCAGCAGGGGGCAGTAATCTTTGGGGCGGCCTGGGAGGAGCGTGTTGTAAAAGGGAGCCATTTCAAGGTTTTACTCAACACAATTTTCAAATGTAGCCAAGTAAAAACTGAGTAGAAAGGTAAAAGTCCATGTAAAGTTGTTCTGAAGTGGAATAGACACTCTTTCGCCCTGCACCTGGTCCCTAGGGTTTTTCTTCTCCTGTCTGTCCCAGTGTCCTGGCTGTGGAAGTTCCTCTCTCATCTCTGTCTGCAGCACAGCTGCCTCTCATTTCAGTCAAGGGACAAATCTGGCACATCAGAGACAGACAGTCTAAGAGCCCATGATGCAAAGCACCCTGTGATGAAATATCAAATCTCCTTTGTGAGGCAGATTTCCATGCCAACAATATACTGCTTAAGTATGTGATTAACAACTTCTTCTTCAATGAAGTGCCTAATGAAATCATTTACATAAGTTTAATAATAAATTATGCATTGTAGAATTATACTAACCTAAAATGTTTTAAAAATAGATTTCTGCTTCCTCCCTCCCCGATGTTGACCAGAGAGCCCTGGCATCTACCCAAAAAGGATTTTAAATTAGTGAGTCATTAGGCTGTGTAAAAGGAGTTTATGTTGTGCAAAGGTGCCCTCTTTACAGAACAAAAAGGCCTCAATGACTACAACTCATTTCAAGTGAAGATTAAACATTTTAACAAGAACAGTGCCCTAATTCAGCAACTTTTGTTTATGTCCAAATGCAGTGCTATTGGCAATGAAGAGCAATTCAAGAAGTCATAACCCAAGACAATTATTGTGAGGGCCTTCAGCGTTCCCTATAAATTTCCGCTGGTGACCTCAGAGCCAATGCTCGACGGCATAGTCAAATATTTGTAGTAGGTGTTCCTGTGTTTAACACACTAATTAAAAAGATGGAATTCCTTGATTCTATCTCAAATCATTTTACTTCTAATCTCTTTCTGGGAAAGCTTGCTGGATAAATGGAACTAAGAGTATGTTTTTTAAAAAGACTCTTTACCGTGTTGCAATAAATCCAGGGACCAGGGACATTAATGTACCTGAAGTGCTCTTAATGAGTCTATGGTAGGGATCATCCTTCCAGTCCTATTTCAGGGACCTTTATTTTGAAGGTTATAAATCCTTTGAGAAATGACTATAATGGGGAAAAGCTTTAGCAAAAGAAACATTCTGTTCAAACATAGCTAAACACACTGGCCAGAAGGGCAGATTTAAGGGCAGGTGAGGAAACCATGACACTTTGAGGCATTAACTCAAAAAACTTATCTTTTGTGAGGTCACATGACTGGCCCTGAAATCTACTCACAGGAATCCAAAATACCATTTGGAATTCTCTCCATTGGCCCTATAATAATGTATTTCTCTTCTCTTCTTATAGTTAGGGATGGGAAGGACTATGGAGAGGTCCCATCTGAAGTGTCCTCTGAGGACCATCTGCATCAGAATCAACTGAGAGAATTACTCCTTGGCCCAATCTCATTCCTGCTGAGCCAGAAACCTTCGTGGTGCTGGTGGTGGTGCTGATGGTGGTGGCGGTGCTGATAGTGAGCTGGGGGCAGGGGTGGGGAAACTTGGGATCTGATTTTTTTTTGCTTTCTTTTGTTTTAATATTTTAAATATATATTTATCTATTTAAAATAATAATAAAATTATTACATGCTAACACACATAGCTCACGAAAAGTAATTATATTTTCTAAAATAACAAATAATCTAGTGAGAAGAGAGGTATTATTTTATATTTTTGCAAATCTCTTTAATGTCTGGTTTTAATTAAGGACAGACGAATTCTCTTTCCTGCTTCTGCATTAAATCTGTTGTGATATGTTGTACTGGTTGATGTCTGGCCTCATACAGGTATGTGGGTGGGGAAAAAAGGGATATTTTAATAGCATTCTCAGATAGTAAAACGATAATTTTAAAAGAATAAAAATAGAAAATAATGAGTGTAAATACATTAAAATAGCAAAGAAGAAACCAAGTTAAACACCAAAGACATATTCTATATTTCTATAAAACCACCAAATACAATTCAACCCCTTTATTACCCAGAGGTAAACTGAGGCCCCATAAATGCATCTTCTTGTCATAGGGCCAAAGGCCTTTCCTTTGTGGTTTTTCTTAGTGACTAATATAAAACTGGAAGCATAGTGGAAGACCTGTGCATTCATCTAAATATTGCTGTAAATTTCTGCCCTGGCTGGTGTAGCTCGGTGGATTGAGCGCGGGCCTGTGAACCAAAGGATCGCAGTTCGATTCCCAGTCGGGGCACATGCCTGGGTTGCGGGCCGGTTCCCGGCAGGGGACGCACAAGAGGCAACCGTACATTGATATTTCACTCCCTCTCTCTTTCCCTTCCCTCTAAAGATAAATAAAATATTAAAAAAAATATTGCTGTAAATTTCTTTGTATCCAATAGGGTTATCCCAAAGGGGAAAGTGGAGGAAATGCGAAAAAAAGGCTACTTATCCAAGTGGGCAAGTTATTCTGGGCAGGATATTCAGGGAACCAAGTGGGAGGCAGAAAATAAACCAGAAAGCCAGTACCTACCTTTGTATAAAAAAAGCAACCCTGGGTCTACACAACTGGGTAATGATTTCAGTTTTCAGATTCTTGATACATTAGACTACAGTGAGACATCAGCATCTTGTCAAATCATGACCCCTCTCACAGTGTGTGGAAACATTCATATTTATGTTAGTATTTGTTCATATAGTTTTACTATCAAAGACTTTTAAAATTGGCTCTTGCCTAAAATAGGAGGGGAAAGAGAAGAGTGCTAATGTTGCATCCTACAGAGGCAGAGACTTTTCATTGACCCTCAGTATCTATTCTCACTTTTTATCATAACAGAATTTATAGCTATGTACATGATCACCAGAATTAAAACCATATTTTCTAGCATCCCTTGCAGCTAAGTGTTACTTAGTTCTGGTCAATGAGATGTGAATTGAAGTGCTGTGAGGCAGTTCTAGAAACCTTCTTTAAGAGGTAACCTTGCTCTTGCCCTTTCTTGTTTCCTTCCTCCTGGAGAAATATGACAGAAGCTTCATCATGGGCCATGAAGACAAGACCTAAGTGCAGGGTCTTAGGAATGTAGAGAAATCTGGATGTTGCCCAAGACCCTGATGATTTTATGGAGCAGAATTGCCATCTCAGTCTGGGCTTACTTCTAGACTGTTACATGAGAAAAAACAACAACAACAACAATCCCAGCTTGTTTGAGTCTCTGTTATTCTGGGTCTCTACTACCTGCAGCTAACCCTAACCCTAACTGATACCTTCTTTCATATGTGAGAAGAAGAACCAGATGACTCCCTGTGGGCCCTTCACCTGGCTGCAAGTTGTCCTACGATGTTATCAATTATAAGACCTTTTACAGCATAGAGCAGCAATGAGACAGTGGTGCTTTCTTAGAGAGTCCGTGGGGGCCTGCTCTCTCCCACCTGTGCTGGCACCCAGGGCATTGTGTTCCCATTAGATGGAGGAGAGAAACACTGCTCTGCCCTTATTCCCTTGGCTCTGCCCTCACTCTCTACCAGGAACCAGGTGCGCATGGCTTCATTCAACCCAGAGGATCATGTTGGGAGCAGATTCTTGTCAGTTTTTCCCATAGATGTATATTTAATTTTTATTAGAGGCTTATTTTTAACACCTTAGCTTTAAAAATATTTGTATTTTTGTGTACAATGTGTTTTTCATTATGTTTCTCTTTGATTTTTGCTAATGTTACTCCTTTAGCTTTGATATAATTTTACTCTTTTATGTCTAAGTTTTTGGTTTTTTAACTTGGTTTCTTTGCTATCTTAATTTATTTACATTCATTGTTTTCTATTTGTATTTTCTTATGTTATTATTTTATCACTTCCTCTTTTATTCCTCTAATCTTTTGATTAGATTTTTAAAAACGTATTCTATCATCTTTCTTCCTATCTTAATGTTATTGTTTTTTTATCATCCAGTTTTAAAAGTCTTATTGTTAATTTAGCTTGTCACTATTTATTCTTGTCAATTCTTGTGGTTTTAGTTTGTTCCATTTTTTAGTTTATTTATGTTAAGTTTCCTTACATTTTTTTAAAGTTCATTCTTAAATTTTTTTATTCAACTTTTTCAGGGATAACTTGTTTTACCTTTTAATATTAAATATGTCATAATTTTCTTTTTTGATTTTTGGAATTCTGGTTTTATTACTTATGCCTATTTTTTGTCTTCTAGTTATAACTTCTGAATTGATTTTAATTCGCTGCCCTTTATCTATTTGCTTTAATGTGGAAGTATGGCCACACACGTGGCCCTGGTATGCTGGCACTCATTACCTAATGTGCTTCTCCAACTAATGGTACCTTGACTAGAGGTTGGGAGCTGGTCGGAGGGGAGGAATCTATAGTTTCTTTAGTGGGGCAAAAGGAACTGGAGCTCAAGGATGAACATGATGCATTTTCTTGAAGGATCCATTTTACTCAAAGTTCTGGGAGGAAAAAATTTAGATCCTTGAAGATCCTTAGAGAGAAATTATCAATATGTACACTTGAAATGTGCTGTCAACTCTACAAAATTCACCCCAAGCTTCAAAAATTGATAGACTCCTTGTAGCAGCATCTCAATTGTAATCCAATGAGAGGAGAACCGTCCAGGTGACACAGAGTCAAATATGTGAACCCAAAGGATTCTGCCTTCTCTTTTCCCCTTTATAATTCCCCCTTAAAAATTAACAAGCCCCTCTCTCATTCAGCCTGCCTTTGACAATCCCTTCAGTTTGCTCCTGATTTGCTAATTTTCTGTCTTTGCATCACAATTTCCCATGAAACCTCAGTTTCTCCTCCTGGGCTCAATTCAGAGACAAGTGTGGGTCTTAATACATTGAACTTTCTTTCTGTATTATGTCATCCTCAGTGTAGCAAGGAATTGTATTTTACTTATGTGTTTCTCAGGCATAACAGAGCACCTGGTGCACTACAGGTGTTGGATGAATGCTGAATGAATAAACGGATGAATGGATGGGTGCATGGATGAATGCATGCAGGCAAGGATAGATGCTCAGTATTTAAGATCACCTTTGATGTATCGCATGTCAAATGTAATCGCTTATTCTCAGTTCCATTGTTGCAAACCTTTCTACAACAGAACCTCAACTTTCTCCCCTCCCTCTTATCCCTTTCTTAAATATATGTTCTCCTTTGGGTTTCAAAATAAAGTACTATTCTAGTATAACCACAACCTTACCAAATACTTGTTTCTACGAACTTTACTGCTTATTTCTTCTCCTGGCTTTAATTATGGACATCCCAAGGCTCAGACACTGGACTCTTTATTTTCTGCCTGGTTCCACATCAGTAGTTGTCACAGCTTCAGTCCTCACTGCAATGCTGATAACCCCGAAATCTATATCCCTAGCTCTGACCTGTGTCACCTGAGGTCCCTCCTTTATCTCTGTCTGCTTGCTACTGGAGACTTCGGCCTGGATTTCCCACTATCACATATCCCAATCACATAAACCAACCTCTTCAGATTCCTCCTTTTGGGGAAAATTGTGTGTGGGGTGTGTGTGTGTGTGTGTAATATTTTACTTGCTTTTGGTACAACTGCAAACAATAATGATAATAATAATAGCTACCGTATTTGATTACCAACCATATATCAGGCACTTTATATTTATCAGCTCATTTAATCCTCACAACAACCCTGTAAGATAGGACTTATCTACATTTTTATAGGTGAAAAAACAGGCTCAGAGAAGTTAAACAATCTGCCCCCAAAACACAAAGCTACTTATGTAGGATTCAAATTCAAGATTGAATTCCAAAGCTCATTTCCTTTTGTTATGTCACACAACTATCACATTTTAAAATTTATAGCTAAGTTCCTTGAAAGGTGGGGAACATCAGTGATTTCTATGAGTCTTTGGAATTCAGCATGGTCTACATCCCTCCATTGACAATGTTTGCCAAATAACAGACAGCAATTAAATGTAGAGGATTTGGACCCTGGCAGACCTGGGTTCAATCTCAGTGCTATTATTTACCTGAGGGGGCAGGGTGGTTAACATTTCTGAGGCTCAGTTTAGTCATCTGTGAAATGAGGATGCTAACACCTGCCTCCTGGGAGTATTGGGAAGAATAAACGAAAAGATGTATGTCTAGAGTCAACCGGAATACCCACCAAGTGGTGAATGGAGAAACAAAATGTCATTTCTCCACACAGTGGAATACAGTTGACTCTGGAACCCAAGTTAATACAGTTGACTCTGGAACCCAGGTTAGAGTTGGCAAAACCCACACAGTTGACAATTTGTGTACAATTCCTAACCAGCCCTCCACATACTCGGATTCCCAACCACAGATCTAAAATGCTATTTGGCAACTAAAAAGCAATGAAGTTCTGATGTACTCTACAGCTTGGGATGAACTTTGAAATCCTTATGCTAAGTGAAAGATAAAAGGCAACATGTTGTATGATTCCATGTATATGAAATACCAGAGTAGGCAAATCTGTAGACACAGAAAGTTGATTAGTGGTTGCCTACGCCTGGGGGTGGGTGGACAGTGATGGTGTGAAGGAAACTGCAGTGACTGCTAATAGGTAGAACTCAAACTGTGCTGTTGGTTGTACAAGTTTGTGGATACACTAAAAAAACCATTAAATCAAGCACTTTAAATGGGAGAGTGATGTGGTATATGAATGATATCTCAATAAAGATTTTTTAAAAATATGTATGTCAAAGGCTTAGCACATAATTGGTGCTCAATAACTTCTCACTGTTCCTTTTCCTCTTTACCTGGTTTGTCTCCAGCAAGTGATAGTAAACATTTGCTCCTACTCCCAATGTCCTGGCTTTTCATTAACTGAAGTACAGGCTCTTTTTTTCACCCCTGTTAAACACTGAGTGGACTGACTTTGTCTGTTTTTGAGGCACTTGAGGATTTGGGGCAGGCTGCCTGCTGTTCCTAATTGCTTGGCTTGTGCTGTTCTGAAAGCATTCTCCTTCAAAATCACTTTCCTGGTCTACCTTTCAGACCTTCCCCCCTCTCCTCCTTAACCAACAAACACTTGGTATGCAACAACCCTAAGCAGAGCACCACAGGGCATTGTGGGTGATGCAAAGGGCTCTTTGATTGTGGTTGGGGAAATAGCACATAGATATAAAAACACAACTAAGATGACAACATATGTCTGTTAAGTATCAATTGTGTAATTCTCACTTAGGTGCTACAGAGGTTTAAAGAAGTGGGAGATCATTGGTCAGGGAAGTCTTCAAAAAGCAGCGGCTTTTTAACTGGGCCAGCATCATATTGGAAGAGAGAATGAGGTGGGTGTGTTAGCAAAAGCACAGATGTGTCTTCCTTCTTCCTTTCCTCTTCCTGCCCAGTATATTTATTAGGCACAAATTATATGCTGGACCCTGGTGTTATAAAGAAAAAAATAGAATAAGATTGAGTCCTGCCCTCTAGGAGCTTACTGGTATGGGGAAGGTGGACACACAGAAAAATGACATGAAATCCATGAATATAGTAGAGCAAACAAGATACTTGTCTGACTTTGTAAAGACATTACAGAAGAACTGACATTTGGATGTTTAGAGTGAAGAGGTGAGGAAGCAGGGTACAAAGGCTGGGGTCATGAAAGCTGGGCTCAAAGGCTGGGAGCAGAGGCCGTTCAGGTGTGTTGGGGCTTCGTTGCTAAGGTTCTGTGTTTTGCATTTTGCGTTAAGGCAGTCAAAGGTGGTTGGTGGACCACCCTTCCCACATGTCTTAGGCAAAACTGTCTAATCCCACTTCTGTCTTTCTGCTGTCTCTTGAACATTAACGTCCAGTACTTTCTGAAGCGTTGGCTCTTTCTTGCCTTCATTAAACTCTGAATGCTGTCAAGTCATCTTCTCTTGAAGCCTTGCCATATAGGTAGGTCCCCAGGGTAGGCCTCCGATCTTTCACGCACACACATCTTAATGGAGAGCAGGGAGGGAGGCTTGATAGCAACCCCCTAGCAGAGATCACCAAATTCAGAATCAAAATAATGTTGATCCCACAGATTTTTACCTGTGGTCAAATGCAATATGTCTGTTGCATGCCTTTCCACGTTTTATTTTGATTAAAGTATTTTAAAATGTAGGCCTGAAGCACCCAAAAAATAAATCCTTCCAGTGTACCCAAACTAAATTAGTACACTCTCTATGAAATTTTTCTTTCTATGTATCAAAAGATTTAAGACATACTACTAAAAAAGTATATCTCTTTGTAGAGTGTTGAAGGATTAGTAGAAATGCATCTAACACACTCAAATGTAGTTGGGAAATATTTTTAAACAGAGCACTGTACAGATATTATTTCTACAATCTACAAGCAAAGGTGAGATTGAAGTTTGCAAACTAAGTAGAAGGTTGTCTGTTGACTGAATTCATACTTATTTATTATGCTTTCCTGTACTGTATTAATATCTTTAACTGGTCAGTCAATCATACAAAAATTAAATAGTAAATCTTATCAGTACCACAAAAATAATGGGATTTCTGTTTACAAGCTGTTCAGAGCCTTTGATAATGACTGCAGACAGTCAATAAACGCTGAGACATGTACATGGTCAGCAGGAGCCTAACTAAACTATCTAATCTTTCAAAAGACAGTCAACACAATGAACTCTGAACCTAATCCTCTCAAATATTGGAGAGACGGTTTAGTTCTTTAAACCCCAAACCCCACACTAAAAAGAACCATTAGGGCTTTTTCTTAAAATCACTGAAGTGGGGTGTTCTGATTTCAGTTCTGTTTTGTGATGGCAAATCTTTAGCTTATAATCTAGGTTCAACCTTTTTTAGTACTTGGGATCTATAAAAGGTGACAAGTATTTTAAGTATTGTAGGGCTTGACTAAAAAGGAAAAAGGAGTAGTATTTGATGTTTGGTTTAAAATTTAAAATGACTTTTTTGTGTTTTTAAATTTCAGGAAACTAAAACACACTACTTGCGGGTTTTTGTTTGTTATCATCAAGTAAACACTGAGAACTGGATAGTTGGTGCTATATTTATTGCTGGTGTATTTTTTTTAAAGGTGCTAAAAGAGAAAAATGGCTATTTTGACCCATTTTCTCTCTTCCAGGCCTGTCTTACTCAGTGACGATAAAGGTTTGAAAATTCTAAAATCCTGATGGGAGACTTGCCTAGGGGAACTTGAAAATGCCTGATCACCCTGGCATCAACTGAGATACTAAAAGAAACTGGGTGTTCAGTGGCTGACAGAGAAACAGAAAGAATTTCAACATGACTTGTATAAATATCCTTTCAAATCTATGCTGTTTTTCATCAGTCATATGAAGATATTTGGGAGTACATTTGTTAGTTACTGGCTGAAAAAAGTGAGTCTGGCATTCAACTCAGAAAGAGTGGTTTTCCTGAGATGTTTGATTTTGGGCTATATTTTTTCGTTTCTTGTACACATCCAAGATGTTGGGTTCTGCATGCTCCTATTTAAAGAGCCTGACCAGAGAGGTTCTGATTTATTGCCCCATTCCACCTCTGAAGCAAGAGGGGGACTCAAGAAAGAGCACTCTTGCTGCTTGTGGAACAGCTTTAATGAGCCACTTTCCAAACAGATGTGGCCTTGCCTGCAAAACTGATTAACACAATAGGCTCGAGATCTGATGTTCAATTCTCTTAGGGCTACAGAAATGAGAGATTGTTTGGTTGGCCTGGCATTCTGCCATGTCAGAGAGCCCACTGGAATCTCCACTTTGTTATTTGCAGGAAATGACTGGAAGTCTATGAAAACCTGGAATCCAGGAACAGGGTTTTATCACGCCATATTATGAGGCCAGTCTCTGTATCAGGTCAGTGATTGAGAATGAAAAGGCTGGTTTATTTATTTTGGGGTGGGTGAATGGGGGAACTCACATGGGCAAGACCCTAATTCTAGCATCTTTGGTCATCATTAAGGCTTAGATTTAAGAATTCCAGGCCTTTTGTTACTGGACATGTAAATACTCTCTGAATTTATGGATGAAAAAAGGGGGAGTGGTTCTATGGAAAGTAACCTTGAGGGGTGATCTATCAGATCATAAATTACTAACTGGGCAGGTCATGGTGGGTAGTCACACCCCAGGCATATAACTTCCTTACTAAAAGCCTTATCTTTGCCTTAACCAAACCCTGTCCATTGTTTTTACACACCTTCAAAATGTCTCCTTTCAAACCTTTTATTCTAATGCTTGCAAGAGAGTACACAATCTCAACTATCTCGCAATCTGATCACCACCTTGCTTTCTCCAACATTCATGTAATCTTCCCTAGGTTCCCTCCTTAATCTCAAATACGTAAAAGAAACCGCAAACTGTTATTCTTGGAAGCATTTAGCTCAGTCTGTTGAGACCTTGCTTCCAGGTGTATCCTCTGCTTGGTTCAAATACATTTTTGTAAAAATTCTCTACAGGTTTGACGTTCTTATGTCAACAAACTCCAATAATCCTTTATGTCCATCGGAACCTGAAATTCATCGATTCAACTATATTTTAATAGCCCCTCTCCCCTTTGATGTTCTCACTTCCCCCCTTACTCAATTTAAATCTGTGATCAAACATTTTAATAACTGTTGAATATACTCACACCCTCTCTCATTTTGTTAAACTAACTTGGCTACCCTACAGCCTTCATTAAATTCCACTTTTCCCTACTTCATTCACATGGTTGAACTAAGCTGCAAGAAAAACACAACCAAGTTGACTGGTCTTCCTTTAAATTCCTGACCACTCAGCTCTAGTTGGCTCTTTAAGCTGCCCAGCAATCATATTATATTTCCCTAGGCCATTCATTTGTTTACTCTACTGGAAGGGGATTATTTTACACCTTCTATTCTCAACCTTCAACCTCTCACTGCCATGATGACCTTGCTTCTTATACACTGAGAAAATGGAAGCCATCAGGAGAAAACTTCCATTAGCTCCCACAACCACATCTACCCACCCACCCACATCTGGTCTCATACATTCTGCCTTCCCTCCTGTTCTTCTGGATGAACTCTCCACACTCTTTACGAAGGCCAACATCTCCACTTCTGTCCCCTACCCCCAACCGCCTAACCAGTCTAGGAGAGCACTACAAGCAATCCTCCCCTCTCTACTGTATCATGAATTTCTTCCTCTCATTCCTAGTACCATATAAGCATTCTCTCATCATAAAGAAAAACAACTCAAAACTCTCTTGATCCCTCTTCTTCTAATTTAACCTGCTCTCTCCTCATTTCTCTCATTTATAGCAAAATTCCTCAAAGAAGTTTTATCTACTTGCTGTCTCCAACTCTTCTCTCATTTCTTCTTCTACGCACCTCCACTATCTACTAAAACTACTCTGATAAGGCATCCACAGCAAATGCAGTGGTTGATTTTCAGTTCTCATCTTACTTAACAGTAGCAACTGAAACAGTCACTCCCTTCTCATATAACTATTTCCCTTACATGGTTTCCATGACTCTTGATTTTCCACCTAACTCATTTCTTCTTCTTCTTCTTCTTCTTCTTCTTCTTCTTCTCCTTCTCCTTCTCCTTCTCCTTCTCCTTCTCCTTCTCCTTCTCCTTCTCCTTCTCCTTCTCCTTCTCCTTCTCCTTCTCCTTCTCCTTCTCCTTCTCCTTCTTCTTCTTCTTCTTCTTCTTCTTCTTCTTCTTCTTCTTCTTCTCCTTCTCCTTCTCCTTCTCCTTCTCCTTCTCCTTCTTCTTAACTTTGAGAGTATTTTATTAAATCTGGGGACAGCGAAATAATTGCTTCCCTGGTTGCAAGTCTCCTGGGGTCACTAGAGTTTAGGAGATGCACCCCTGATGGGGAAGAAAGGTGTGGGCATGCTCCCAGGAAAGAGAGCACCTGCTTCTCATTCTTCTCATTTGGTTCTTATAGTTTCTTTGATCTCTCTATGTTGGATTTAGTCCTAGGATATTTTCTGTTTTCCATCTACTCTTATTACCTTGATCTTATCCAATTTATATATATATATATATATTATATATATATTTATATATAAATATATATATTATATATATATATATTTATATATATATTTATATATAAATATATATATATTGGATAATATATATATAGGATAATATAATTGGATAACATATATATGTATATAGTCTTCTCCAATTGATATATATAATATATATATTATATATCAATTGGATATATATATTGGATAATATATATAGGATAATATAATTGGATTATATATATATATATATATTATATATATATTCTTCTCAGTTGAGAGCACCATATATCTAACTTCCAATTTAACATCTCCACTTGGCTGTCTGAAGGAATATCTGAGAATCTGATTGTCCATCCTCATTTGAAACCTGCTCCTCCAATAGTGTTTCCCTTCCCAGTAAGTGGCAGCATCATTCTTCCAGCTGCTTAAAGAAATAAACACACAAATCTTGGCATCATCCTTGGCTCTTTAACTCCTAACATTCTAATCCATTAACAAATCCTTCAAAATATATTCAAAATCTGACCACTTCTTATATCTCCATTACTACCACCCTGGTCTTAACCACCTTCTTAGCTGATCCCCTTCTCCTGCTATAGCTGGTAAATAGTGGAGTTGAAATTAAAGCCCATTTATTCTTCCATTTTGAAGACTTTGG
>PVKM010039217.1:0-13872 GCA_004027735.1 Carollia perspicillata | reverse complement strand
GAACTGCACATACTCTACTATTTCTGACCTATTGACTTATAAAAATTCATCACTGATGTAACCCACATCGAAATTAGCTCTCGAATGTAAAACCTTAATTTATGGAGCATGTTGCATCCCAGGCAATGTTTACATGTGGTACATTTGTGGAAGCCAGTTGCTCAAACCAAAGCCACCCATCAAAGAAAGGGAGGTGCCTGTAATTATGGTGTATCAATAAGACTTGCCAAGTAAAAGAAGAGAAGAATGTGTTTTAGTATACGGAGAACAAAATGCATCTGGCTGCATGACTTGACTACCACTTAATTTTTCAGACTGTCTAATTCAAATTCCAGCCACTTTTTGTGGGCACCCTTTTCAGCAGTCTTCCCTCTATCAGTTCAAACTGAGCGATCCTGGAAATGTCAAAAATTGCAACATTTTTTAAAATGATAGTCGTTGCCATGGAGGGAGTCATCTCAGATTCAAGGCTGAGTTTTGTATGCTTTGGTTACATGGAGTTAGATGGCACTCCTCTTCCTGGGAATATATCTTTGTAATTCCTGATTTCAAGAGGGTTTTGAGAAACTTCCCTGAAAGAAGAAATAAACAATTGAAGTGTAGTTCACACTTGGGGGTCAGATGTTTTCTGGTATGCCTGGAAGATTTGAGGTTGGAGTGTGCATGCGTGGAGGCAGGGGCCTAAGGGGACAAATTTTGTGAAGCCAGCTGGAGTTCCCCGAAACTGAATTCACCGTAAGGAAATGAAATGTGAAACAGGTACAGGCCAAAGGTCAAAGGATCTGTGAAAATGAAATGAAAGAGGTGTTCAAGGCAGCTGATACTAAAAATCAGTCCTAATACAACCACAGTGTGTGCGATTCAAAGAGAAAAAGAAACACAGCTGTCTCACTATCTTGGCAACACTGTGCCCCGGGAACCTGCTGCTTTTCACCTTCTCCTGCTGCTCCCCAGAGAGACCCTGGGGAGGCCTTAACAGGCAGGGCTATCCTCCCACCTGCCACTCTTTGTGTACATTGCTGGCCAGGAAAGAAAATTGGGCTGACGAAAAACAGTGGCAGGAGCATGGGAGGAGGAGGAGTTCTGGCATGGCTAATGGTGCCACCAATGTAGGGGTCAGAGTGCAGTGGACCAGAAATGACTTGATTCTGACGTACCGGGTGATGGGGAGGGAGAAGCACGCTGCAAGCTCCTGGAATTCCTTCAAGAGCAGGTCTGAGTGTAACTGACAATATGACATGATTTGTAGTCACAGTTAAAAAAAGTCAAGAGTCATTTGGGTGATATTATTTATTACTATTTTATTAGCAGTTTTCTGATAATCTTTGTAGGACATGTCTTGATAACAACAACAACAACAACAACAACAAAATGATTGAAATGAAACTTCAGCCCGTGCCTCCATTCCAAATTGTGTAACTGCAATTGCATGACACATATATACACACACTTACTGATTCTACAGCTTTGGAACAGCTTTACTTCTTAAGAGGTGAAATGTTTCTATGGATTGTGTTCCTTTGTTAGCCTACATGTGGCTATACAACAAAGACAGCTGAATACTTATAAAATAAGAAATAGACTATACCCAGTAGGAAAGCAAGGAATTTTGACGTGATACAGTAGCAGGAACATAAACATAGCCATTGTTAGAAGATCATTTTTAATAAAAATTATAGCTATTAAAGTACAGGGGAGATTTTCAAATGTATGTCATATATCCACTCAGGATTCAACAATATCGATACAACATTTAACATTTGTCAAATATCACTATGTGGCTGAAACTGCTGGCACCTGAGATACAAAGATAACTCAGGCGCAAACTACCATGAAGGAGTTCCTAACTTAAAAGGGAACAAATAATTCCAGTACATAATATATATAATAGTGATGCTATGTGATACAGGGAAAGAGTGAGTGACTGCATTTGGGACAGTGGTTAGGGAGAGCTCCTCAGAGCAAGGCTCTGTGAGCCTGTGTTTGGAAGGTGGGTCAGGTAAGGAAGGCCATTTCAGCTAGGGGAATATGTGTAGAAACAAGGCATAGCCAAGCAGAATTTCATTCACTGGATGGAAGTTTCTGCAGTTTTTCCCATGGACTCTTCAGAGAGCCACAAGAAAGCCAGTATAACAAGAATTCAGGGAGCATTTTAGAGAGTGCTCAGGGCTGAAACTGGAGAAGTGAGTTTTAACTGGTTATTTAGAGCTGTGGTAAGGGACTTAGATTTTATGCTGTAGGCCAGGGGAAACCGTTGAGGTGTTTAAGGAAAGTGACGTATTCAGATTCATGAATTAAAAAATAAAAATAACACTCCCTGGCACCTTTGTAAATGACTCCCTCTCCCACCTCAGTCCCACTTCTTTGTGGAACTCTTTCTCTGGTGTTCATTTACACGGTCGTCTTTTCTAAAATTTGTGATCCCCTTAGCCCTCTGATATTATAAGTGTTGATTGTTGAAAAATATATTTCATTTCATGAGTCCATTCTTTTATTACACTGTCATAATGATATTTGCAAGATAAAAGTGTTCTGAAGTTGAGATATTGTGCATAGATTCTAATCTCTAAGATCATTTTGAAACAGTGGAAATGAGGTTTGGTGGTGGAATCAAGTGTCTTAGTGTGTGTGGTGATAAATGTTATCTCTTGGTTTTTCAGATACAGTGAAAACTATTTGAAAGGAGAAGGGTTTTAGAGCTTCCCATTGTCGAAGGATGATTCTAGATCTGGGCGAGTTTACTGTCACATGTGGGAATCCATAGCCCTTTTGGTTTTAGTTATTTTTAAACATACTTAATTCAGGAAACAATGTTAAAGACTATGTTTTTGAAGAAGTCATAGCTTGCTTTATATTTAAAACACTGAATAGCAGAAATAAATAGGTACTTGAAGTAAACTGGCCAAGAATCACAAAGTTCTATCCTAATTCAGAATGTTTCTGATTTAGAGAGATGTAAGCTTCTAAAATGTGGTTACATTGATTACCATTTTTGTACTGACCACAATTTGAAAGTCATGTAGGGATTTTTGCCAGTATTGTGGACAAATTAAGACTTCAAAATATCTGCTGTGCAGTGTCTGTCTATTGTGAGCATTTAATAAACATTTAGTTGAATCAAGGCAGTTCTTACTGTAATAAATTGCTTTCTTCAGCTGGATGTTTGTGTTTAAGATTCACAATATTTCCAAGACCTTTGGTTCTTTTCGATGATGGGGAAATGTGGGTAGTTACTGTTTACTATCTTAAAGAAGACATCCATATTTTCTTGCCAATTCAATTTACATCTCATACTGTTATCACAGCTGTAATTAGATCCCCTTCATGCTTCTAGAATTCATGTGGTTCCACAAGACAAACATTTATCCAGCCCCTACTCTGCGTAAGGCACTGAGACACATGTACAGAACACACTTGTTGGTGTTGGTTTTCGTGTTCGGTGCATATAAGTTTCAGTTGCTTAATACATAAGTCAGAGTCTCCTGTTATCCAAGAGCAGAAGTCACTTTTTCTTATCTTCTTCCTTCCTTTTTCCCCTGCGTCATTCAAAACCAAGTACACCGATGCACCTAAAACTTATGTAATGTTATTAACCAATGTTACCCCAATAAATTTAGAAAAATTCTAGCATGCTGAATTCCAGTTCCATACCAGGAAATTGCAAGTCACTTTAATTGAGAACGCTTAGAAAACAGAAGTAACTGGGGTTTAGGAAAAAGGATGTAAGAAAACGTACAGCTTGGTGGCTAAGAGGTCTGCCTCTGGTGTCAGACTTTGTTTTGAATACTCCCCTTATCAGTCACTACTGGTTAGTTGTGTGACCTTGATGAGGGACTAAACCTCTGGAAATTCCCATTTCTCATCCATAGAATGAAAATGATACCAATATTTATCGCATAAGGTGATGTGAACTGTTAAATGGAATCATGCATATAAAACTTAGCACATTGTTACCACCTGACACACGTTAGGGATTCCTTTAGAGCAGGGGCATCAAACTCATTTTCACCGGGGGCCACATCAACCTTGTGGTTGCCTTCCAAGGCCTGGATGTAATTTCAACTCCTTAACAGTTAAGGAGTAGTTACATTTATACAGTCCTAAAACTATTTCAGCCCTTTAAGGCAACCACAAGGCTGATGTGGCCCTGGTGAAAATGAGTTTGACACCCCTGTTTTAGAGCTATAAATACAGGAGAAGGTTTTTCCAGTAAAACTTAGGAACAAGTGAAGAAAGCTGAGGCAAGCCCTGCCTTAGCACCACATTCTTTTCTTTATTAGAATAGTGAGAACTCAGATGTGTTTTGGAGGGTGCTTTGGCCCGAATACCTTCTGGAAAAAGCCCCAAATATATTAACATAAGTATTACAAAAAGGATTTGGAAAACAGCTCCTCAGTTGTGCAAAGTAGGCCCACATTATGAAGAGATGTCTGACATCCACTTTTAAATTCCTGTGTCCCTGAAATCATGGTGTCCGCTGAGATAACATGAATTAGAGCTCTGAGTTATAAAACAGGAAGGTTTCAACACATTTAAACCATGTCCCCTTAGCATGCAAGCTATTGGCAATGGAGCAAATAGTCTTATAATTTGTAGTTCATAAATTTAAAATTGTAGTTTATAGTTTTCTTATTGAATCTTAGCAAAACTGGTCTTTTGAAAAGTTTGTAATGAGCCAGAGATGGAAAAAGGAAATCAATTATATAGTATATAGTATTCAGTCATTAATTTAAGGTGTCAAATGGCATCAGCAATTTATTTTATGTGCTGTCTTTGTTTTCAGAATGTTGGAAAATGTCCGTGAAAGGTTTTTTAGAGTTACTCATTAGCTCATGTTCCCAATAGAAATATTTCTTCCATAAGGTTTCTATTTGCTTTTCTTTAATATATTCTTTTGTGAAGGAAGCTTAATGAAATTAATCATTGTTATTGGATATGGGAGAAGACACTAGTGTGCTTTCTTGTAGGAAGCCCTATTTTTTGTACTTAAGTACATTTCCCAAATATTTAGTAGGTATGAGTGGCCCCACCAATGGGCATACATATGTGTGTCCAATGAGCATTTAAAAACCACACCTATGAGCTTATAATTGCTGGCAATAACAAACAACAGGTACAAAGAGGCTGTGTACAAATAAATGCAAATGCTTCCATGTGTTTTATTTCATCTGCTTGAACTTAAACTTAGCATGTCTGTAGCATACAAAATAAAACATACTGCTTTGAACTTATTGTACCTAATATATTCATAAGCATCATAGTTTTTTAACATTTATTTTGAGATCAAAGTTTAAAGGTTTTAAGATTCACAAACATGGCTAATTTTCTGGCCCTGACCCATGTGGCTCAGTTGGTTGGGCGTAATTCCACAAAGCAAAGTGTCACCCATTCGATTCCTGGTCAGGGCACATGCCCAGGTTGTGGGTTCAGTCCTCGGCCAGAGTGCATACAAGAGGCAACCGACTGATGTCTCATATCGATATTTCTCTCCCTCTCTTTCTTTCTCCCTTCCTCTCTCCCTAAAAATAAATGGATAATATCTTTTAAAAATGCTTAACCTTTTGTAAAAAGTCTGAAAAATGATCGAAGACATGCCAGTGAGAGACTGGCGGAGAAAGCAAATAGCCTAAGAGACTAAATCAGAATTTTAAGATGACCTAGACAAAGAAATTTTAGAAAGGAGAAGATTGATTGAAAATGAGGGGAGGAGGGGGACGGAAAATAACACGGGAATTAATAAACAGAAGCATTGGATTCAGGTAATCAAAAGAAACTGAAATTATTTCAAATATATATTATGACTAGGAGGAATATAATTTCTGATATTAGGGCCCTGTGTTTAACATATCAACAAGTACAGTATTTAATTTTTGATTATAAAGATTTTCAAGAATGTATGTTAGTTATGATACATTTCCAATGAATAATTACGTTCCTAGAGAGCACTGGGAATAATGGAAGTGGGCCTGACAACTTTAGAAAATGGAGCCCTTCTTTAGTTATGGGAATAGATTAGAGCATGTCTCTCCTCTCCTACTTGCAGAAACCCACGTCATTTTCTTGTGAACACTGGAGATTTACTGGTTTAGTCAAGAGGAGGGCGGACACTTTTCAGGTAAGGAGTTTACCTGGCTGATTATACTGAAGCGAGGGCTCCCAAAGTTTGGTCAGAAGACCAGTAGCAGCAGCAGCAGCACCTGACAACCAGTTAGAAATGCAAATGCTCTGGTTCCACCCAACAGCTACTGAATCAGAAACTGAGGGTGCGGCAAAATTTAAGAATGGCTGTCTTAAAGGGTGGCACTTAGAACCCTGTTGGTCAGCTGTCAGGTAAGGAAAGATGGGATGGTGACGTATGTGTGGCATCTTTAAAACACTTTGTGAAACATGTGAAAACCTGAATCAAAGGCCTTTTCCTCTATAAAGCATTCCCTGGTCACATTAATGAAAATTAAACTATATTTCCTCTATTCTACTGGTACAGAAATTTCCCCTGTTAGGACTGACCCAGTTTTTTATTCAACTCTGCTTTTCTTGCAGGGCACAGTATGTTTAATTGATATGTTTAAAAATTAAAATTAAATTGAATGAAGGACTAAGATAAACAAACGCGGGCAATTTATGGCTGTATGTTTAAATTCCTACATTAGAGTAGAATCAAACATGAGGGTAAAGGGAGAAAGAATACATATATATAGGATACAAAGGAGAGAAGGGAAGAAGTATGGAGAGAGCTGGATAGGAGCAATGTCACGGAAGATTGGTGGCTGCAACCAACTTCTACCCCCTGAGTACTGACTTTCCTCTGACTTTTTGGTTCATGCTCAAATTAGTTATTTCATAGAACTCTAATAAAAAATGTTTCAATTAAATTTTCAAATTTAATTTAAAAATTGTTTGGATTTCTACTGAGCACTGAGCACCTTGCTTGGAGCTGCTGGAACAGGGCTGAAAAATTTCCTGCTTTAAAGAACTCATAGAATAGAGCAGTCTCTCGACCTTGGCACTACTGGTATTTGGGGACCGATAATCCTCTGTGTGGGGGCTGTCTCGTTCATTGTAGGATGCTAAGCAACATCCTCAGGTTCTACCCAAAATTTCCTCCAGACATTGACAAATGCTCCCAGGGGACAAAATCTCTTCCAGTTGGGAACCACTGGGCTAGGGAAAGGAACAGACATAATACAGAAGTTTCTCACACACTGTAATCAGTGCCATGTTGCCTTAGGGCTGATGGGAGTGCAGTGAAACGGCATCTCGCAGGGACTGGGGGTAGTGAGGAATTAGGAAGACTTTGGGCAGGAAATAAAGTAGAGTGGTATCTTGAAAACTGAGCAGCAAGTTGTAGGGGCAGGGAAGAAGAAGGGAGGAGGAGGAGCACCAAGGAGGGAGGAAGAGCAAGGAGTGATAGGGAATTAATTGTTCTAAGTTGAGGGCATAGAATGAGAAAATGCACAAAGGTTTGAGCCAGAGTGTTATATTAAGGGACCTAGAAGCTGGTAAGTGCCGTGTTACACAAGTGTAAAGTGCAAAGAAGGGAATAGTGGGCTTTGCAGTGCCAAGGCCACAGGCACATTTTTCATAGGCCAAGGTCAGTCTTCTATTACCCTTTACAGTGAGGTTATAATTATCCGTTTTTCTCTTGTCATTGTTGGAGAGCCCATTAAATACTTGCCACTGTGCTTGGTCCCAACAGTTAATAGACTGTAGCATCATGTATTTCTTCACCTAGCACTGAAATGGTTGAGCTTTTACCAAATCTCAGGGTATGTTTTCCCTTAGGTTTAGGGCAGGGGCATTTAAAAAGATGAGCAATACTGGAAGACAGAGAGGAACCTGCTTTAGCAATTTATTTCTTTATTTAACCTCAAGCTTTTCATTAAGGTTAAAAAATTTTAAGGATATTGTCATCATTTTAACTGAGTTCTTTGACTTCTTGTGAGTCCTAGAAAAACAATATCAGTGTCTTTTTAATGCCTGACATGTAGAAAATGCTTGACCAACATTTATTGCATAAAATATATTTACATTTGTTATTAGTAATAGTAACAACATTTTATCTTAATTCATTTGAGGTGCTATCACAAAATATCATAGACTGAGTGGCTTATACACATCAGAAATTTATTTTTCACAGTTCTGGGGGCTGGGTAGTTCAAGAACAAGTTGCTGGCAGGTTCAGTGTCTAGTTATATCCCACTTTGTGGTTCGCAGACAGCTGTCTTTTTGCTGTAACTTCACATTGCAGAAGGGGCAAGGGGTCTCAGGGGTCTCTTCTATAAGGGCACTGATCCCATTCATGAGGACTCTGCCCCCACGACTTTCAAGCACCTCCTGAAGGCCCCATCTTCTAACACCATCACATTGGGAATTAGGTTTCAATATAAAATTTTCAAGAGACACAAACATTCAGTCTGTAGCATGTTTCTATAGAGTATAATTCATGATTAATTTCTCAAGGGTGTGATCTCATTTGATGACCGCCACAGCCTAATGTGGTAAGTAAAGAATTGTTTTTAACTCCATTACAAGTTGTGTCTTATCCTTGACCCAATATTACCCAAACTATACTCTTGTACTTCTTACACTGAAAGAAAAACTTGTATGAGAAATATTTTATATCTCATTTAAGTGCTTATTCTTATGATAGATAGATAATTGAGAGAGTAGGCACTATAGGTTATACTTTCAACTTTTTAAAAGCCCTAGAATCATAAAACAGTAAAGGAAGCAGGAACCTTTAGATTCAAACCTTTTGATTTCACAAGTGAAGAAACTGAGGTCACACAGCTAGTTAGTAGCACCAGATTTATAACCTGACACATCAAGACTTAGTAATAGGTGTGCTTACCTGAAACCCCCCTGTCTCTCAAGTAGCAGAGTACCGCACATCTGCACAGTAGGAACCTGGACTGTGGAGGCTTCTCTCAAACAACGTGTTTCCTGTAGACGGACACATATGTTCCAGAAGAAGGCTGGCTTCAAGGATATAAGAAATAGCACATTCAACTAACTATGCATTTGCCTATTTTTTTTTTTACCAATATTGAACAATATTATTTAGGTGTCCAAATAACATAACCTGTTTTATTTGTCCCAGAAGAGGAAGCAAGAGTCCAGAGAGGTTAAATTTTGCATAGGATTTTGTTAGCCAAGAAAACATCTGTGTGCTGCCTAATAATGAATGAGTCATCTCTATTCCTAAGAAGTAGGGCAGGAGGGCAGCTGGAATTTCCCAGCTCACTCCTAGGTGGCTGCTTCCTGTCTCTGCTGCTCTTTCTCCTCCGTGGCACAACTTCTTTGACAAAAAAGGGAAACAGAGAGTTCCCCCAGAGAGTTGTCCCTACCGGCTCACATGTGTTTGGCTTGTATTGTGATAAATTTAGGGCAAACCAAATGTCTAACTTTAATAACAGTATGAATAATTGGATCTCTTCCCAAGATTTATTGCTCAATATTTCACCCAGAAAGAAACACTGATCACAACTCAACCTATCAAGGGCCAGCTGTGACTGACAAATACAAGGCTTGTCATAGGTGACAAAGTTCAGTGGCTACATCATCACTGGAAGAAAGAAAAACACTTTGAGCTGTTGTGCTTCTCTGCTTGCTCACATGGAAAAAATTCTTTAAAGCCAAAAACTGAACAAATGTTGATGCGCCAAGTATCAGCCGCTAGTCTTGCTTGTTCCTGAACCTTGAAAGCACGGGGCCTTTGTTTAGGAAGGTGTGTTGTAATGGGGTGCTGAGTTGGAGGTCCCCCAAATGGAGGAAACCCCCATAGCTATCACTTGGGGGATGATGGCTGTGAAGCAAGGTCATTGAGAGATACTTTGCATATCTGAAGAACCAGGCCAGTGTTTTAATAATGTTAAAAAGCTGTGCCTGAGGCTGGAAGCCAGAGAGATGGGCGGGACTCTGACCTGTAGCCATAGCCTGTGAAAGCGGCTTGGAGGTGGCTTCTGCATCACAGGGCCACACTTGCCTGCACTAACAATGGTAACAATGGCGGAAGAAATCAGACTACTGACAGGTGTAACCCAGTGTGAAAGGAGTTGGAAATGTGGTTGCAGAAGATGATCCACACCAGGATTTAAAACCAGGCATGGCAGCCATGCTGAGGCTTAACTGTGCAGTTTGGGAGTGAAGAGAGGGCTCTCTTGACTAGGGGCTTAGAAAGCAGGAAGGCAGAATGCAGCAGCCATGTGGAGCTCTCTCTGGGTCACGAGGTTTGAAAGGTTGCGGAAGGATTCCCTGGCCCATCATGAGGATGCGGCTTTGGATTAAGAACAGGAGTCCAGCCAAGCTACAGACTACAGACTTCTTCTTTTTCTGAGAAATGGTACCCCTCACTAGTCTGGTTTCAGGGGAGGCAGGACTGTGTGTGTTTGTGGGTGTTTTAAAGAGACTTTGGAATTTAACAGCAGCATTCTGCCATTATCTAAACCTGTATAACTTTTGAATTAATTATTAATTTCCTTCTACTAAACTCTGGCCACACACAACTCCTACCAGCGGTGGGCAAAAAGAACCAAGAGTAACAAGACCCCCAGGGGTGGGGAGGTTCTGTAACCATATGAGCTTGTGTCCTTTAGAAGGTGGCAACCCTAATAACAGAAGAGAAGGAGCTTGTTGAAGATGCATTAAATTCCTATTGAAGTTGCCACTTCTGCGGCACCCACTTTAGCTCTTAAAATAACATATTCCCTTTCACAGCTGTTATTTTTGCATTCCATGTGTACACCTGTAATTATCCAATGACCTTGCTTTGAGGAAATTCATCATATCTTATTGATGCTCTCAATGCCTAGGACAATGGAGAGCACAGGAAACACGTGCAACAGGTAGTACTGAAACTAAACTCTCTGAATCCCAAGTTTTAGGAGACCCCTTAAACATGCAAGCCTTAGTCTCCAAGACTTCCCCTGCCAAGGGGAAAAATCAAGAGCCTGTAGATCACAGAAGGATTGAATTTTAGCATTCCTTCATTTTATAATTGGCATTTTTTTACTCTAAGAGCATTCTTTCCTTCTATTTCTTAAAAAGCAAGTAAAACAAGACAAAACAAAAACAAAACTAAGCTAAACAAAACCCCTGCATCTTAAAAACAAAGGGAGTAAAAAAAATAGTAAGTCTCTGGCTGAGACCAGTAGGTGTCCCTAACCTCTGTGGGCTCAGGGCACAAGTGCAGGTGGAGGGACAGGGCGGGAGGCCCCCAATCTTTTTCAACCCCCGCTCTTTGCTCTAGTGTGAGAGGCTTGGACAGCACATGTGATCCGCCCAGCTGGCAAGTCCGAACTCCATGCTCACCAATTCCCCTTGGAAAATATTTGGTGTTAGTGTTGTGCACACCATGTTGTGTGGTCCACCCATGGAATATAGACCAAGGAAGGAGATCCATTTAGGTGCTGGAATTGGTCTTGATGTCATTTGGACAGAGAATCCAGGGTCTTGGGTACCAGGAGCATGGTCTGGGTAGGGAGTGCTTCTGTAATAGGTGGATACAGGATCCTATTGGGCATGTTCTCTTCACTCCTAGAATACCTTGCCCCATCAGAAGCATGACTGGAAGAAACTTCTCTAAAAGTTAAAGTCCAGGGCAAGATTCTCAGTTGCTCAGATCTATAGATCAAGCAATTGTTTAAAAAAATCATCCTAAGAACTTGTTTAAAATTCAAATTCCTAGATTCTACTTGCCGATATTCTGACGTGTGCAACCAGAGTGGATATTCTAGTGCTTCCTTGTTTGGCTCTGCTGTTCATGGGGATGTTTACCATCAGGAGAGAGGCCTCTTTCCTCTGCCCTCCCCCAGGCCCTGAGTGACTCATACTCCTCTGGTGGCTGGACTCCCTTTGTTGTGGTTGCCAGGACCCCTGCTGTGCCTTTTGCAGACCTGGCTTGCTCACTATATGCCCACACTGGTTCTGTTTCCTGCTGACACTGCTGTGGTTTGTTCTGGACCTTACTTGTTGTAAGAGGACTTGTTATTGTTCCCATTGTCACTGTCATCAAGCTGCAATCACTGAGCTGTTTCTGTTGCAAGAAGAAAGGGGTTCCACTTCTGTCAACTAGACTTAGGAGCTCTTTTACTAAATGACAATGGTACTGTGGGACACCTCCCCTTCAAATATGGACTCACGGTGTCTACTTTTTTAGAATGTGCTCATGTCCTTTAGTATTCTGATTTCCTTGGGGCATTCTCCCCACTTCCCCAGGAACTTAGGGTAGACATTCTATTCTCCTGACAGGTTCTGAGTCTGAGTATCCCAGACTTGGTTCTCAGCCCTAACATCCTTTTTCTCTCTGTTTTTGGGGAGTCCACATTACTTTCTAAATTTCCTGGATTCCTGAGGCGGGTAGGCCTGTAAATTGAATTTCACTATGACCTTCATCACATTATGTGATAGATTTTTTTCTTTTTTAAAAACATATTTTATTGATTATGCTATTATAGTTGTCCCAATTTTTCCCCCTTGGCTCCCTCCACCTGGGACCTCTATTCCCTCCAGCAATCCCCTCCTCTTAGTTCAAGTTCATGGGTCATACATTAAAGTTCTTTGTCTCTTCTATTACCTATACTGTTCTTAACATGCCTCCACCTATTCTGTACCTGCCAATTTCTGCTTGTTAATTCCTGCACTCTTCCCTTCATTTTCTTCCTTCCCCCCTCCCAACCGATAACCCTCTAAATGTTCTCCATGTCTACGCTTCTGTTTCTGTTTTGCTTGTTTAGCTTGTTATTTAGATTCAATTATTGATAGTTGTGAATTTATTGCCATTTTAGTGTTCATCATTTTGATCTTTTTCTTATGATAGTCCCTTTAGCATTTTACATAATCAGGGCTTGGTGATGATGAAGTCCTTTAGCTTTCTCTTGTCTAGGAAACACTTTATCTGCCCTTCAATTCTAAATGCTAGCTTTGAAGTGTAGAGTAATCTAGGTTGTGGGTCCTTGCTTTTCATCACTTTGAATACTTGCCAGTCCCTTCTAGCCTGAAAAGTTTCTTTTGAGAAATCAGCTGACAGTCTTAAATCCTTTGTAGTTAATGGTCTGCTTTTCACTTGCTGCTTTTAAGATTCTCTCTTTATCTTTAAACTTTGGCATTGTAATTATAATGTGTTTTGTTGTGGTCCTTTTTTGGTACACCTTGTTTGGGACTCTGTGCTTCCTGGACTTGTATGTCTATTTCCTTTGCCAAATTAGGGAAGTTTTCTTTCATTATTTTTTCAAATATATTTTCAATTTCTTGCTCTTCCTCTGGTACCCTTATGATTCGGATGTTGGTATGTTTAAAGATGTCCCAGAGATTCCTAAGCCTATCCTTCTTTTTTTGAATTCTTTTTTCTTCCTGTGTTTCTGGTTGAATGCTTTTTCCTTCTTTGTGTTCTAAATTGCTGATACTTGGTTTCATCTTCTCTACTGTTTCATTTCTACTGTTTCATCTTCTCATACTGTTTCATTCTACTGTAGATTCATTTTTATTTCACTTAATGCAACCTTCATTTCTGTCTGGGTCTTTTTATGGCACTGAAGTACCCAATGAATTTTTTTTTTTAATTTTTATTGATAATGCCATCACAGTTCTCCCATTTCCCCCTTCATTCCCCTCTACCCTGCACACCCCGTCCCACCCACACTCCCCCCGCTTTAGTTCATGTCCATGTATCATAAGTTCTTTAGCTTCTACATTTCCCACACTACTCTTGCCCTCTCCCTGTCTATTTTCTCCCCACCGTCTATGCTACTTATTCTCTGTACCTTCTCCCCACCCTCTCCTCTCACTTCCCTGTTGCTAACCTTCCATTTCTGTGGCTCTGCTCCTGTTTTAGGTGACCTCTTAGTCTGCTTTTGTTTTTGGTGTGGATGTTAA
>PVKM010039216.1:0-13838 GCA_004027735.1 Carollia perspicillata | reverse complement strand
GTGGTAAGTGCCCTCTACAGGTGTGCCATATTTTATCTTTTATACTGTACTTTCACTGTACCTATCCTATGTCTAGGTATACACATGGTCACCATTGTATTATAACTGCCCATGGCATTCAGTACAGTAACATGCTGCACAGGTTTGTAGCCTCGCAGCAGTAGCCTCTGCCATGCAGCCCAGGTGTGCAGGAGGCGGTACCATCTAGGCTTCTGTAAGTGCACCTGTGATGTTCACACAAGGACGAATTCACTGACAGACACATTTCCAGAAAGCATCCCACAGTTATCTGGCACGTGACTGTATGTGATATGCACACACACTGCTGTTTCTGTCTCTCCGGAGAACCTAACAACACCCTCTTCTCTATCCTTCCTACCACTGCTCTGATCAAGGCCCTCGTCATGTCTTGACTCACCTATTCCCTCTGACATACTTTGGGCTTTCAGAGAATTCTAATACTCTAATCTGCCATGTCATTCTGACTAACATCCTATGTTATGGTTTCCCAGGAGTATTTCTAGCTCCCATCCCTCTTAGCTCTCCCTGATCTGCCTACAAGTTCAGCTGTTTCCTCTCTCATCTCTAGCCCAGGTTTACCATGCTGGCACTGAGCTGTTTCCTCCTCAGTGCTCCAACCCCTCTGCCCAAAATACCCATCTCCCTGTTCTTTCTTTCTCCCCCTCCCCACTGGGCTAACTCCTGCTCATCCTGAAAGTCTCACGATGCCCCAGTTCTTCTAAAGACTCAACTAGTGCCTCTGAGAGATGGATTAACTATCCCTCTCTAAGGCTTCCTTCACTCTCTTCATACTCGCTGCATTGCTTTCTAACTACCTACTAATATGTCTTTCTCCACTAGAGTACATAAATTCTTTCAGAGCAGGGACCTGGTCTAATTTATGCTTTTATTCCTATAACCTAGCAGTTTCAACATACTAGGGAGACCTCAATGAATTTTGGTTGAATGTGTGGACAGTTGAAGTATACATCTCTCTCTCTCTCTCTCTCTCTCTCTCTCTCTCTCTCTCTCTCTCTCTCTCTCTGCCCCTTCCACCCCCTGAGGGATTAAGGGATGCTACTGAAAGATCTAACTTCTATCCCATCTAATTCCCCCAGTTGAATTGATACACATACCTGCCCAGAAAAGAGAGGGATTTAAAGAGCCGAATAAAGGATAAATTTGAAGAGCAAAGAAAGCTGGAGAGTGACAAGGTTATTTGCAGAAGGAAAACCAAAACAAAAGAGTTATGCAATGTGTAGGTGATGGCAGAAAAGGGGAAACGTTGACATTTAGTGACAATTTCGACCAACTAGTCAGGTAGGTGCTACATGCTTCAAGCATTTTAATTCATTTAATATCCTGAAAGTCCAAATGAGGAAACCAGAGCTCAGAGAGCATAAATAATATCCCTGAACAGCTAGTAAGAGAGGGAATGTGGACCTAGGTCAGTGTGATTCCAACACCGATCTCCTTTCTGTCACACCATGCAGCTCCTGAAGCTACAGATGAAAAAGTTTGCTTTTGTCCTCTGTTCTTCTTGGGGCAGAGGGAAGAGAAGAAAAATGTAGAGTCACCATCTCCTGGCTATTATAAGGATGATAATAATATCAAATACTTAAAATGTAGTGTGCACTGTTTTAAGTGCTCTGTACACACTCGTGTAATCCATGGCACCCTCCTGGGAGGGAGATCCTGTTGTCGTCCTCCTCGCTTTACAGACGAGCAAACAAAGGCGCACAGACTTCACAGACTTGCCCAAAGCCATACAGATAGTAAGTGGCAGACACAGGGGTGAAAGCCAGACAGATACCATATGATCCCACTTCTGTGTGGAATCTAATGAACAAAATAACCTGACAAACAAAACAGAAACAGTGATGTGGATATATGGAACAGACACACAGCTGTTAGAAGGGAAAGGGATTGGGGAGTTGGATGAAAGAAGGTGAAGGGATCAAGCAAAAAAAGTATATATGAGCTCTATCTGGAAGATATCCAGCTATGTGATAGGAAAAATAGAGGCATCTATTGAAGAAGATACAAGATACAAGAAACACTGTACATAGGAAATGATGCCTGAGTCCCCTTCCAAGTAGGCACCTTGGGACCTCACACAGTTCTCCCAACTGCCATCAGCTGCCCCATTGTATTTTTCCTGAATCTCACCATTGGTCTGAAATCTCTTCCCTTTTGAAGGTGATTTTAGTTTTGGGAAAAGCCAGAAGTCACAGGGCACCAAATCTGGGCTGTAGGAGGGCTGAGTCACCTGGTGATTTGATGTTTCACCAAAAAACTCTGCACAAGATGTGATTCATGAGCAGGTGCATTGTTGTGATGAAGCTGCCAGTCACCAGTTGCCCATAGCTGTGGCCTTCTGAATCATCTGAATAGTTGCCACAGCGGAATGTTCCAGCTTAATGCAAAATTTGATGCAGACTTGTTGCTCTACTCACTCAGTCATTTTGAATGCAATGGCTACACAGTACACATGCTCACTCAACGGCAGCTACTGCCCCCACTGACTAGTACAGTGAAGTCATCGTTGTTCATGCTTGTGCATTCTAGTCCACTCTTCTTGGCTGCCAGGTTACACTGATGTTGCACAAACCATTCTCATTATATTAACAATGGCTGGATTTTTCCCAGACAGACCTCATATATTATATATATTTTATATATATTATATATATCACACAGACACAGACAACAGTGTGGTGATAGCCAGAAGGAAAGGAAAAGAAGCACGGGGAGTTGATGGAAGTAGGCAAAGGGGGAAAAATGGAGATGGAAAGAGACTTTTTTGTGGGTCTGGGCACATGAGGCAGTGTGCAGATGATGTTTTGTTGAGTTGTACACAAAACCTGTGTGGCTTTGTGAGCCAATATCACCCCAATAAATTTAATAAAACTTAATGTAATGTCATTTAAAAATTAAATAAAAATGAAAAACCAGACAATACAGACATGAATGGATGTTGCCTTTGGCTATTCCGCCTCCAATCGTCCCCATGTGGAACACAGAAAGACTAGCGGGGTCTGGAATAAATAACTTCCGGAATGTTCAGATTTTTCCTGATCACTCCACAGGTTTTTTCGCTATAACTGCATGAGGACAAAGGTAGAGGTTTATATCACTACTCCATCACGCAGGCGACATTCATAAGACCTTCAACTTGTGGCTAAATTGGATCCTGGAAGAAAACTGTAAGTCATACTACAATGATGTGAGCTCCTATCTCCTACAGGTAACTGGGATAAGATTTTCTTTCTAGAAAACCATTAATTCCATTAAAATGCCAAAGCAATGGCAATAATTCATGAAAGCAACACAAAATAAGCTTTCATAATCATTACCGATATTAAAAAACACTTAAGTTTCATCTCTGCATATACAAGTTTTGTTGAAGTTTGTTAAATTATGAATCAATGAAATTTGACTTGAAGATAAATTATTTTTCCTGGCAGATTTCCCTGTGGCATGCACAGACATATGTCACTGCTTTAGGCATCTTAGACTTGAATTCACAATTAGAGTAATCTGTCTCGAAAATTTTATTGCAATTCAGTGTGAATGAATGGAAAATTTTTGCACAGTAAAATCTGGGAGAAAGACAGTTTCCAGGATGTCATCTTTGAATGACCTCTGGCTCTTCTGTTTCAATCAGCCTGTGGACAATGACCTCTACCTGATCTGTCAAGGTTGCTAGTCATTCTAGTCATTCTTGACTGCTCTCTTGAACACCAATATCTTTCAGTATACTGGTGTTCAGTTCTACACTACTAAAAATTCATCATTTTTATTGATGTAACACCATTGTCTTAGAATTTAAATAAATCTGAAAATTATTTGCATGTTGATTGCATACTTAAAGAGTTCTCTGCTGAATTAAAACATTTCACTGAACAAAGCCTTTTATTGTTCTTGTTTAGAAAATGTTTTTCTAAAGCTCCAGACTCCTCAGGAGGAGGAAGGAAATGACCATTGATAAAGTAAAGCTTCACTGACAAGAATAATTTTTCCCTAGTTTCAAAGGCTTTCCCAACAAGTGGTATATAAATCTGACAGTTCAGAAATTGAAACAGGTAACTCTGCTTGGAGTGTCAGCAGTACAAGATAAAACCAAAGAAGACATAGATAAACCAGAAAAGCCTTCTTTGAAACAAACAAACAAAAAATCCCAGCACTCTCTCTTCTTCTCCTTGTCTTTCCCTATTCACCCCTCCCATGGACCACTTGTATATCATTTAGAATTAAACTCTATTTGCACTATCTCTTTAGGACAATTTCTCGAATTTTAATATGCACAAGAATCAACTGAGGATCTTTTTGAACTTCAAGTTCTGATTTAATAGGTCTGGTTGGAGCTAAAACTTGGCAGTTTTGAACAGGTGATGTTGATGCCACTGGTCCAGGGACCACATTTTGAGCACCAAGGCTCTTCCAGTACACTTCACAACCCATCATATGGATTCTGTGATTCTGGATTGAATGTTAGAGATCTCTACCAGGGAGGCTGGTTTTAATACCTATGATGTGAATGAATGGATGGGGCATGCTGGGGGCTGTGAGGTGAGATTGAGTGATCCTGCCCTTAAAAATCAGCAGGGGGGTGGGTGTATATGTTAAAAAACTGAGTTACAGATTCTTAGGAAGGGAAATCTAGGAAGCCTTCTGGTCATGGTGTGCACAATGAATTGAAGCAGAAGAAACTGGATGAGAAGGTTTAGTAGCTTCCTTGTTTCAATCAATAGCACTGAAAGAATGTGGAGGTCCTCCCTCCAAACCCCAGGATGTCTTGCTGCTCATATACTCCTAAGAAGCAGTGAGCCCCTGGCCCCCAAATCCCCCCCTGTGTTGGGCAGTGTCACCAGCACGGAAACAGCACAGAACATCAGTATTCATTGCCTCCTTTGCTCCCTCATCCTCTAGGAAGCTCCTTCCCACTGTGCCCAGCCAGGCGAGGCGAGCGTCTTGCAGGCCCACATGGCATCCCTGCCTCTCCGGTCGGGGCACTGATCCCACTGCATATAACCACCTGTCTTCTCACCTCTCTCTCCCTCTTAAGTCCTGAGCTCCCTGAGGGCACGGGCTGCTCCTGACTGCCTGCTGTCTATCTGGTACGTAGCAGAATGTCTAACCTTTAGTGGGCACTGATCACTAAGTATTTGGTTCAGTAAATAAACGAGACTTTAAGCAAGTCACTTCTCCGAATTCTTTTTCTTTCCAGTGATAAATTAGAATATGATCTGGAGCAATGTAAGCCTGCAGCTGTATTTCTGTAGTTGCCCACCTGGCTTCCTTTTACCCTTGACTTCTGTTACAATAGTGGGTTTTAATGCTTGTTCTTTACCCCCAAGACTCTACTTAACTTACTGGGGCTCACACTGGGCTCTCAGATTCAATGCAGGTCTTATTCCTGAATGAGAAGTCACACCAAACCCAGGCAATGACAACACAAAATCTTCTAACTTTTCTATCTGCCTTCCTTAAGCTCTTTGCTCAGGTGGTACTTAGATTGCCCCAGGGAGTAAGGACTATTCTAAGGAAACAGGGGAAGGCGAGGAAGTTGGGAACCTTCCTTGGCAGTGGCCCAAGTGCTCTGGTCCCTGAGCTTCCTCAGCCTGAACATTCTGCAGGCAACACGGCAATGTTTGTAAACACCCAGGTTTCACTGTTAACTCCAGTGTCCCAACTCACTGCTGTACAATCCGAAGTAGGAGCTCGTGGCTGCCTGCAGTTTTCACTGTGTTCAGTCAGTGGCAAGAGCAAGGAGCTACGTAGATAAGCGGCAGCCGCTGTATGCAGAACCACCAGGTAGCCAGGGATGCTATTATTAAGTTAAGTCATATATGTTGGAATTAGGCATGGGGCACAGTGACCTTTCAGATGGTCAATGGTTCACCCTCCCATTTACTGGCCTTCCTCGTGCCCATCCTCTTGTCTCAACAAGCAGGAGTCAGAATGGTGCTTTCTTGGGTATAGCAAGTATCATTACATGGGTGAACCCATCCTACACATACTCCTGTTTCATGGGAAAGAGCTACTATGTCATATCAAAGGATGTACAAACATACTCCCTGGAGCCCCTAAGTGCTCCAGCCTGTTCTTAAAATGGAGCATAAAATATAATACTTTCATTTTGATAACCTTGTATAAGTCCACTATGGATGGTTTACTCACTCAGGATGGCCCTGACATTTCAATGGCTGCATTTGCATTTTGGTTCATGATCACAACGGTGCCAACGTGTGCGTCTTTGATTATTGCAGGTTAATGACAAGAGTAGAGACCAACTGTGTGTAAATGCTAAGTAATTCCTTCTTGCCAAGTAAAGGTCAGAGAACTTCATGATTTCTAAAAACTAGGGTTTTGCAGGGGTCCTATTACAAAAGAGTGGTGGGGAGTCAGTGGCCTTCCACGAGGCATCCTGTAGCACAGGCTGTGCGAGACGTGAGACAAACTGTGCATTTGCACAGTCACATAATTTATTTTGAAATGGCAATTCAGTTTCAGCAAAACAGCATCATCCATCACATTGAACTGATGTTGTCAATTTGATTTTAATGCCTTATACTTTAAAAATTTAATTCGTAATTTGTCTTGATTTCATGCCTTTTTAAGAAATGTAAGCATAGGAAATTTATTGAAACTTTTTATTGTAAATATATTTCAGTAGAGTTATAATAAAAACAACTGAAGCCAATGTTGGAAACTAAGAAAACTTTCCCCTCTTAAGAAAGAATCCATGTATCGGTCAAGGCTGAGCAACAACGAGCGTCCTCTTTAGAGATGTTAACCCTCATTCCAAGTAAATTCTCAAAGCAGCATGAAGAGGCACACAGCTGTCTTCAGTGAAGGGCATCGTCCTTAGGGGACTCGGCTGGAGTCTCTCCCAGATCCGTTTTATTCGGCCAGCACACCTGTCCCCCAGCTGCTGTGAATCATGGCTGCTAAGGGCTCATAGCTGCCTCCTTCTCTGGAGAAGTTGCCCTCAGACAGAAGAGAGCATACATGAGAAACTACCTCCCGCTCCCTGGCGGGGACACCCCACAGCCACTGCCCAGCTGACTTGGGGGCACTAGAACAAACATACCTGCAACCAGTTAGCCAGCTGGACCCACAGTGACCACTTCTCTCTATTTGGTCGAAGCAGCTTGGTCTCCAAGTACCGAAAATGGGGTTCTGATTGCCAACCCCACTGCATCATGTACCATTTCATGAAGTTTCTAGGATTGCTTTCATATTGCTTGTCATTCAATAGTCTTTCCCCTCACCCTTGATCTAAAGAAATAAATATCAATAAAACCATAAGCTAACTCTAAAAAAAGAAATAAAAAGAAACTCATGCAATTTAAAAGTGTGTTAAAAATAACAATAGCAACAGTGACCGGCTATTTGAACTTACTATATATTAATTACCATGCAAAGAACTTCATAATTATTATCTTATTGAACTGCTACAACTTTCCTGTGAGATGAGTGTTATCTCTATTCCACAAATGAGTGAACTGAGATCCAGAGGGATTAAGGAAGGTATCTAGATCGTGACTAGTAATGACCTCAGGGCTTTTTAGTACCATGACTTCATCATTTATAGGACAGATCACGTGCTATAAATGTTGAAAGTGTTTGTTTGTTGTTTTTAGCAGAGATTTCACATTGCCCAGCATTATCTAGAGTCAATAACCTATGAGTCAAATTCTCATTTCTGATAATACTTCCTTGTTATTTTGGCAAATTATTTAAAGTTTTCCCTTCTGTTTCTCCAGTTGTAGATAGGATTACTACATTTATGTGTGTCCTTCAATAAAATGTTAATGTGCTTAAAACACAAACACGCCTACGATAATAATAGAACAATAGCTATAGAAGTTCAGTTATGGGTACATTAGAATTCGTTCTACTGTTCTGCCTGTTTTGTGTGTATTTGGAAATATCCATAATTTACTCAAACAACCACAATGATTTAGATTATCTTCTCAACCAGTGTGTGGTTCCTTTACAATAGAAAAAGTATAGACATGTTTGCCACATACACCCATCTTAATACAACCTGAAATTTAATTTTTTTTAAAAAAGAACAGTCCAGGTATCAGCAAAACTGCATTTGGGTATGAGACACAGAAATCCTATTGGATTGGCTTAAATACGTTACAGTTCATTTTTTTTCCTGTTATAAGGAGTCTGGAGGTAAGTGGGCCAGGCCTGTGCAGCAGGTCCCTGAAATACTCCATATCCCAGTATCTTTCCACCTTTCTTTTTACTGTCCTGGGCATTTGGCTTTCGCCCTAATGCTCACACAATGGCTCTTGCACCTCCAGCCAGCTGTGTGTGTAGTGCAAGCAGGAGGAAGGGACAGAAGCCAGAGTTGTTCCGTAGTGTTGACTGACTTAGGAAGGCAAGTCCTCTTCAGGAATTCCTGCCTCTATCTCACACACTGAGACTGTAAAAACCTGAACACCCTAGGTACAAGGGAGGCTGGAAGTTTGAATATCTCACTGTCTAGTGTGACAGCAGCATCTCAAACTACAGGGTTTTATCAACTATCAGGATAAATCATGTCTTAGTTTGCTTGGGATAGACCTGGTTTACACTTGGTAATATAAGCATAATCATTCATAGGGTCCCGTTTCAGCCTCAAGTGTCTCTGTTTGAGTGATAAATTATATTGTTAACCTTTCTAGAATGGAGAATGGCAAAAAAAAAAAGTGCTGAGCAAACCAATCTCTAGTATCTGTTGTACTTCAGTAACCAAAATAATTGAAAATCAATATAAATCTTAATTTACAGTCTTTCATGAAAACACCAAAGGAGTGTATATTTATAACACAAGCTCAACTTTTCTCAGCTTTTCTTTCCCATTTCTCTAGCTGTCAATATCTTCGACATACATGGCTGATGCCCTAAAGCGCCTCTTCTCTTTCGTTCTCAGGCCAGAACGCTCTCTTTCTAACCCAGTCCGCATAGCCCCGCTTCTGCCCTCCGCCGTCCCCTCGCTGGGCCCAGTCTTCATGGTGTCAGTGCACTCAGCCTCCCCATCCTTTGTTTCACTTTTCTTTGTGCCTCACCTCCAAGTCAGAGTAAGCAGAACCTGTTGCGTCTTCCCCATCCTCCCTCAAGGAAGAGGCAGCTGCCACAGTTGCTATTGACAACCATCTTGTAACAGGGCGAGAGTCTGAAACGGCAGGAGAGAGAGCCCAGAGATGGGGCTGGCACCCCAAGTGGCCTGCCCTGAAGCCCGCCCTACCCATGGAGCTCCAGAACTGCGAGATCACACATCCCGTTCCAGCCCTTCTCAATCAAGTTTCTCTGACCGGTGAGCAAGGACACCTTCATAAATACTGTACACTGGTCTCTGTGCCACTGACAGCGGAGTCCCAGGATAGAATCTGCTACCCTTTGATGGTAGTAGAAGGGAGAAGAAGGAATCTCAAATCTGTAAGTTAATATTTTTTATTCCTGTTACCTACAACTTAATATATTTTTCTTTTGTTCTTTAAAAAAGTGCATAATAGGAAACCACAACTATAACTGGTTTTTGTTTGCATTTAATGTTTTGGGGGCAATGTCCATTCAAGAAGTTTGAAAAAGAAAGTAAATATGTTTGATGTGCCCTGGCAGGTGTAGCTCAGTGGATTGAGCACGGGCCTGTGAAACAAAAGATCGCCGGTTCGATTCCCAGTCAGGGCCCATGCCTGGGTTGCAGGCCAGGTCCCCAGTAGGGGACACATGAGAGGCAACCACATATTGATGTTTCTCTCCCATTCTTTCTCCTTCCCTTCCCCTCTCTCTAAAAATAAACACATAAAATATTTTAAAAAATATGTTTGATGTCCTTTAAAAAGGAGACACCATTCATTCTGTGCTACACCATTTTTAAATGGAAGACCGTGCCTCACGAAGCTGGTGCTGATGGGGGAAATAGTTCTCTAATGGGGAAAATACCAAGTTGTGTGTTTACATGATGGAAAGGTATCATGGGGACATGTGGGCCCATGGGAAAGGGAAAAGCAGAGCAGAATGGCTCAGTTGTTAATTTGGCTTCAGAAAAAACAAGCTTTGGTGAGAGGATCCTTTGAAGGTCAAACACCTCAGTGGGCACTGTCGCAGCTACAGACCTCCGAGAGATTGACGGCCATCCCTCTGATAAAGCAAAATAATGGAAGGAAGAGGATTTACTACCCTAACAGAAGCATGAGGGATAGGCCTAAATGGCAAACCCTCGTGACAAACAGACCTCTTTTACTGTGGGCAGTCCTTCAAAAGCCATGGTGGCACAGAGATGGAGGGTCGACCTTGCAAAATGCACCAGGGAAAAATCATTGCAAACTTAGAAAATACAATCAAAGGCAGGTCGGGAAGGAATAAATCACAGTGAGCGTTTTGCAAAGACCATCTAAATCTCTATCTGGTGCTGTGTTTCTTGCAATCTTGTTCTCTAGTGTAATGATCTTTGATGCTAAAAGCAAATGTAGTAAAAATATGTTTAGATCCCCATGCTAAACTTTTCTTTTTTCTTTTTATTTCTTTTTTGGGAGGACTACATAAGCAACCCTGATAGAACCTTCTTCCTTATCTGACCTGTATGTCATTTATATATTTCAATGGAGAGCTTAGCTATTAAAGCTATACTACCACCATAAACCAATGCTTATTTCCCCAGTGATCCCAGGTTGACGTGTTGGCATGGAACCTGCCCCATAAATCAAACACTATCAAAAGAAACAGCCATTCTCAAAAGGACAAAGGAAGGAAGGAAGGAAGTGAGGAGAGGAAATTATGAAAGTTAGCTGTGGGATACAGGGGCTGGAAGAGAGTTAAGAATGAGGAGAAAAAGGTCAGTGGAGGAAAGAGGAGGGAACTACCCCAGAAAGTAAAAGGACTTTTTTTGTACTAACCCGAGGATGCTGAGAAGATACATAAAATCCACACGACCTGCTCTGAGCTCCCTGCTCAGGAAAACAGATACCATGTAAACATAACATTCTATTTACTGTGCTTCTCACAAGGCACATGAAAAGGGCACTCAGTCATTTCATAGCTGAACAATGCTCCATTATCAAAATGAAACTAGAGTTAAACTACTAAATAACTCCATTCACCCAAAGCATTTGTATATATGGCAAAGCTGTTTAAACTGGTGGATATAATTTTCATGGGATTATTATGTTAATTATTTCACAGTTGTTATGCATGGCAGTGGGATGGTGAATGCAGAAAAGAAAGCAAGCACTTAAATTCTAGGGCATAGCCCAGCGATCCAGAATGAAACACTATTTTTCATTTGTTGAACAGCAACAATGGGGTCAGCATTGGACACAAATTTACATACCATTCATGACTAACTGCCTCGTCATCTAAATAGGCAGAAACAACCCTTCCCAGGAGAGAAGAGCAGGTGTCAACCAGCAACATACCAGAAGGTCTTTTCTTCCCGCGGTGTTGTTTACACAAAGCCCACCTTGGTGTCTATCCTCTAAGAAGACGTGACATCAGCTGTCTTCAGACAACCAGTCCTCATCTATCATGCTCTGCCTCCCAGCTAAACTGCAAAAGATTAAACCTTTTATTCTTATAACTAGAGAGAACTCTTGGTAAATTGGCAAGAAGTCACCAGAAATGTTGGCCCAGTAACGTGCAGGTATCAGCTGAAGACAATCAAGGCTCAACATCAGGGGATTCCTGTGACATTTGCTTCCTGTGACATTTGCTTCCTGCGTGCTTCTCCCTCCTAGTCCCAGCACTCTCAGAGAAGACTCTCCTGCAGAGGAATTCGGCCAAGGTCAGAGTCACTTCCAATTGGATAGGGTTTTCACTGGTAGTGTCTGTGTGTGATATATGTGTCTAATATCTGTTGGTCTCTGCATATGTTGCTCATAGGAGGTCAGGCACAATTCTCGATATGGCAGGCTCAGAGTTCCTAAATCAACAAATGAGTCTAAAGGCCAAAGTAGTAATGGGGATTTGGGGGTGAAAATTTTAATACATTGAATACCGAGTACCTACTTTGTGCTCTCATAGTAAAAGAATCAAATGGGCTTGCTCCCTAGAAGAATCTCAGTCTTGAGAGGAAACCAACACATCAACCTACGTTGTGTGTGAGAAAGAAAAGGGAACTCAGACACAGTGAACATTAAAGATGCATTAGACAGCAGAGTATCCTGGTGTACTCTGCTGGTAACTAGTGGGACCCGATCACACCCACTCAGTTTGAAAAGATTTCTTAAGACATGAGGAATGGGAAAGGCATGGGGGGAGGTGTAATATTGGAAGAAGAGAGGAACCAGACAAGGAATCCTGTGTCTTAATCCCTCTTTCATCACCTCTGCCTGTCTCCCTGCTATCCCCCTGCCCTACTGAATCCTGGGAAAGAAGGGAGGGGATGATTAAAAAAAAAAAAACCCTGGAGATGTTTGGAGAGCCAACAGCCCTGGGAGGACTCTAATGAGATGACAATATCCCAGCATGGAAAGAAGCAACAGAAATGTCTGGGGGTATGTCAAGGTGAGGGGGTAGCTCCCAAACATTGCAACTGATTCACAGTAAGTAACAGAAGTAACATGTGTTGTATAACGACTCAGTATATGTGTATGTGTACACAAATGAAACCAAAGATTCATAAAAGAAAACCTATTAGTCACGGTTCTCCAGAGAAGCAGAACTAATACAGTATGTGTGTGTGTCTGTGTGTATTAAATCTGCAGAGTAGGCTGGCAGGCTGGAGACCCAGGAGGAGCTGATGTTGTAATTAGAATCTGAAAACTGTCTTCTGGAAGAATTCTCTCTTCTTCAGATGAGGTCAGTCTTTTTCTTTAGCCTTTCAACTGACTGGATGAGGTCTACCCACAATATGGGGGATAACATGCTTCAGTCAAAATCTACTGATTTAAGCATTAATCTGATCTAAAAAGTACCTTCAGGGCAACATCCAGGCATCTTTGACCAGGTATCTGAGCACCTTGGTCTAGCCAAGTTGATATAAAATTAACCATCACAGTTCCCTTAACTGTATGGGATATGCTCTGATATTATCTTTTCAATTCTGTTTTACTTTTTAAAATGATTTTTAATGCTGGTTATAAACCACTAGATTGATTGAATTGTTTGCTCAGGGAATGCCACCTGAATATCTGGAAAACACTGGCTCAGGAGCCTGTCTGCAAGAGCCTCACAGACTTTCCTACACGACGTTACGGGACAGCAGGAGCACCAAAAATGTCTTGTCCGTCTAGGAGGCACAGGGGAGTGGTTTACAGAAGCCCACAGTAGAGTGGTAGAATGTGTCCCCCAAGGCTGACAGTGGCATGGATATAGTTCCAAACGTTAGGAAAGACAAAAGTGCCCACCATGCACTGATGACTGCAGGTTAGACCAGACAAGGAACCTCAGTGGATGCAACACAGGAAGATGATGCCCTCAAGGACAGCATGCCCAGATACTCCCCGGAGGTGAACACACTGTAACAGCTCCCAAGTCAGTCGGTTCTATAGGGAGGAAAACAGTGTGCTGCAAGGGCTGAGCTTTAGTCCCGTCACCCAGTGGAATGAGCACTTGATAGAAATGTGGTTCCATTGTGTATTATTGCATTAAAAGCCGCCCCCAACTAGTGGCCTAAAGGAACACCAATCATTTCACCTTTGCCCCACACTCTCCTGGAAGTCAGCTGGGCTTGGCCAGGTGGTTTTCAATCAGGTTTCCCAGGTAATTGTAGGCAGACCACGGCCAGAGCAAGAGTCACCTGAAGACTGGCTCACTCACATGGCTGGTGCCTGGACTGTATGACTCTAACAGCTGGGGCTAGGACAGCTGGGGAGCCTCCAGCATCTCCATGGCCA
>PVKM010039215.1:0-13852 GCA_004027735.1 Carollia perspicillata | reverse complement strand
GCTGTAAATTTGGCAGGGATGTAAATTTGTCTGCTTTTCATATTGAAAGTGCACATGCCCTCTATAACTAGGCCATTTCTTCTATAAATTTGCTTTAAAGAAATAATTTACTCTTACATAAATATACATATGCAGGATTTCTACAAGTGTTATTTTACTATTATGGAAGTAAGAACTCTCAATAGACTGAGCAATTTAAATAAATAAAGTATTGAAAATCTGTACTGAAGAATGCATTGCAGTAATTTAGGAGAATGAAATACACTGCCCCTAACTGACATGGAGAGACTACAAGATGCAGTGTCAGATGATGAAAGATAGAAGACAAAAATAGCTTGAAGGTATAATCTCGTTTGTGTAAAATGCATCTCTATCTGCATATTAGTTTAAACTTGAAAATAATCATAACTAAAAAGACAGAACCAAAAGAACTACAAGGTGTTCATAACTCTGAAAATGTGTGGGCCTTTCCAGTAAGTTCATCTGCATAAATAATTGTTGTAAGATGATGTGTTACCATCATAATTTCTGATATACGGGAGCGTGTATATCTGAGCACATGCAGTGACTCCTCAACTTCCTGTTTCATCCAAGAATTGCTTTTTTTAGTGAATGTAGTTATGTTAAAAACATAAGTTTCCTAAACTGAACTATTTCTATTTAGGTAATAAATCCAAGGGGCCTTATAACTAAGAACACTTTAATTTGAATTTAGGTGCTTTCTTGTTACACATTATTTTTCTGTAATTGCAACCTCTCTCTTTCAGTTCAGTACTGGAAAATTAGCCAATAAAATGATACTAATTCAGTCTCTGTTTCCTACATGTTGCTCAACCCAGATAACTCATATTTGTTTTCATATTGTCTTTTATCCTTAAAATAACAATATTCAATATATCCCTATATGCCTGATCGGATATCATTGAAAGTACTGCGGAAATGGTTGTAGAACTCAGATGCATAAAGCAAATGACATGTAAATAAGATTTTAGTTATTGTAATTTTATCCACAGGCTGATACTGTGAGACTTCTAAATATGCACTTGCCCTAACTCTTTGCTGTTAATAGAGAAAGGCACCATGGATAACTTCCTGCTGGAACAGTGAAATACTGATAAGACACTTGTTTCTGGGTCAATAATGCAAACTTTGAATTTTTTATTGATTTTCCAGATGCTGTTCAATGTAGCATATTGGCATTATCACAGTGCCAGGAACTGATTTTCCAGAGTACTCACTGCCAAATGCACATCTGAACAAGGTCAGCTTTCTGTGCATGGTTGCCAGCATAGAATTCTCTCTGGTCTAATTTTCTGAGGCTGTAGTAGAAATATGCTGTCTGCTCTGATACACAATTGTGTTTGAGAAATGGAAACATCTCTTTACATACTCTTTTCATGCCATGCATCATGGAGAGCAAGAGGAAAGTTTCACACCCAGGTCAGGCATTGAATGGTACAGTACCAATCCAGTTGCTGGAGTGCCATCCATTTTGATACTCTAACTGAGGAATAAGACAATGATTTTGGACACCCAGATTTACGAAAGGACTGCCAGAACTTTTCTCTCTTACAGCAATATTTCAACTTGAAAGGTTTTATAAACATTATGTTTTTAGAAATAAATATAAGGAATCGTGATCTATGAACCAGCTAGTATTATGAACTGACTGCTTGTGTCCTTCAAAATGCATGTGTTGATATCTTAACCCCCAGTGTGATGGTGTTAGGAGGCTGGGCCTTTAGATGGTGAAGAGGTAGGTCATGAAGGTGGAGCCTTCATCAATGGGATTAGTGCCCTTAGAAGAGGAGACATGTGGACTTGCTCTCTTGCCGTCTACTCGCTGTCATGTGAGGATACGGTGAGAAGATGGCTGTCTGCAAACCAGGCAGTAGCCTCTCACCAGGCCCAGGACATGCCTCCATCTTGGACTTCCTAGCCTCTAGAGCTGTAGAAATAAATGCCTTTTCTTTAAACAATCTATATATAGTAACTTGTTAAAGCAGCCCCAACTGACTAGAACATCTGGTTCTTTGAATTGTAACCTGGCTGAGAAAGACCTAAATTTCTGTGGTTTGGAGTGAGAGTCAAACTATGGAAATATAACAATCAAATATGATCTGAATACTTCAACTGTAGTTCAGCATAAAGTAACACAGTGATATATGATATGTTGAATTTTGTGGCTTCTTTTGAGTTACTTTAATTTATTTTGTTTTGAATTTCCCATAAGTGTTCCAAATTTTTATGAGTAGTTCACTATTAATGTTTTTGAGGATCCTAAGTCCCAAAATATTACAGTGTATGTTTCTAGATGCAGATAATTGGAGAGAATTTTTCTTTAAACTCTTGTTTTCTTCTAAAGAACAGAACTAGAGCAGTAATAACCTCCAATTTTATGTTTTACACATCATGTTACACTCTAAACAGTAATTGGTGTTTTGATGGCCAGCTTTATGTTTAAACTCATGTGAAACTACTTTGATCTTTCTCTCTTACATGAGTGACTTGCCAAACTGGTTAAATTTAAGAGAGTGCAACAGTCGGAAAAAAGGTAATCTTGTAGAATGGAAGACAAAAAGAAAATTTGTATCATTTATTTAAGAAAACAATAATGGGGCAAAAGATAAGGTCACCCTTGGGAAGAACTTGGATCCAAAGCAGAGATCTGATTTACCATGACTTCCAAAGTGATTGTATTTCTCATTGAAATGGTGGCCTATCATACAAACAGCCAGATTTCTACATATCCTAGATTGTATAAAATTATCTTCCCTTTAGGAATTAGTGGGTTCCGTGGTTCCTTTATTTTGATACTATAATTCTTCAGGTTAGTAAATTATATGAGTATAATTAAACACATTGATCTCAGTTGCTTGCAAGAATATCAGGAGGCTAGAATACAGAACACTCAGGTGGAGGATGGTGAACTTTTAAAAAAATTATTGCACAAATAATAGCCCATGAAAATGAGACAATTGCATAGTTTCTCATTCCTCTCCCAGAGATTTGTATTTCTTAATCCTGAGGTGGGATTTGGGAATATGCAATTTTAATGAGTATCTCAGTAGTGTGTTGACCACATTTTGAGAAACATTTGTCCAGTGAGGAATGAGAATTGTCTTCTTCTGTTTACTATTTTTAGAGGTCCATGCATGCCAATATGCAAGCTTCTTTTTCTTAGTGCTGAAGAAACTTTATCAAAAAATTGTCAAAAATGAGTTTAAGTTAAGAGGTTCATGGCAATCAAGAAAGAGAACAATTGCAATGGGAGGTATATGGAAAGCACTTGGACCAGAGAATGGAAGGTAGCATTTCACTTCATGTTGTGCTGTCTCTATAATGTTTACTTTTTGTTCCCCAGCAATGTGATTCAAAAGCCTCTGAAAAGAACTAAGGACACGTTATCAATATATTCCCATTTTCTAGGTGTTAAATTGACAAGAATAATCTTTTGCAAACAAAATATAATAAATGTATTTTAAGGTCAGCACATATATTCAAGACTACATAGGTTATAAAGCAACACTTTTAACCTGAATTTAAATTATTTTACTGAGTAAAATGGCAGGCTAAGTAAGAGGGAACATTAACATTTAGCATGCAGAGAGACAGTAAGACATGGATGATTTCTTTTGAACAAAGGTATCAATTCTAGAAAGGTACTTCCAGCCCAATGTTCAATGATTTGAGTGAAATCTATTTTGAACTTAGAGATAAATGAGTTGGTCAGAACTCATTTTAGACAGAGCCCATGTTTAAGAGAGCCTCTTAAAGCCAGAATGTTGATTATTATTGTCAGTTGATGTTTATTGAGTCCTGGCATTGTGCAAGCCACAGAACAAAATATGGCTTTAAATGCACCAGTTCCTACTGATGTGGAGTTTTTATTTTGGGGTAGAATGAGAGCTTCTGTGAGGAGCTATGTACATTTACATGAACCATCCTAGGAAAAGTTTTAAAAAGTGAATAAGAAAATCTCTTTAACAACAAAATATACTAGATAATCATTAAATAGAGATTTTTAAAAGAGTCTGGAATTGTTCTTCACATAAATTTTCTGCCTAAGTAGCAAATTGGGGCCACAATTTTCCCCATGGTCTTTTCATTATAAATTTGAATACAGCAGAGTCTGCTCTTGCCATTTACAATTCCCTGCCTGCATTTAATATTTATGCAATATTGAATTAAATAAAATCCTGAAGTTCTGTGCTGGTTCATTTGTTGTGAGTTTGGGGGAAGCTGTGTAGAGTTCAATAGAACATGAAAATACACTATATTATTCTCATTATGAATATAGCTGCTAACTGACAGGCTATCTTGGGAAACAAACTTCCCTTTCAGCAATGTTTCCTTGTGTGTGTTTTTTTTCCCACTAACTTTTAGTTGTTTTATTTTCTACCATGAATACACTTTCTTTTGAAAAAAGATTTTCTATAAGCATTCTTTTGTAAGCTCTCTGTTCCATTTCCCCAGAAAAATATATGTTTAAAGTTGTTCATACTTCCCCCAACACAGTTCCGAATGATTTTTCCCTTTATCTACTCACTATTAGTTTCTGACTCCTTCAACCTAAGTCATGAATTCATCATTACCTCACTCCCCATGTGTAATTGTAGGTCCTTTATGATATCTACCAGGTCTTAAGATACTCAGAATGTGGATACTTTCTTGCTTTATATATGACAATATATCTGATCTTGTTCCTTTCTAAAAGACCGACCAACAGCTTTACCTAATTATTTATTTTCAAAGGATCTTTTCAACATATGGAGCTATTATATGTGAATTCTAGACTCCCTGTCCCTGTGGCTGAAAATTCTTCTTTAATTTTCAACGACCAAGAACTTTTTTCCTTTAAGAATAATCTCCTCCATGTCATGAACTAAAGTGGGGAAATGCAAGTGGAAAGGGGTGTGTAGGGTAGAGGGGAATAAAGGGGGGAAATGGGGCAACTGTAACAGCATAATCAATAAAATGTATCTTAAAATCAATTTAAAAAAATAATCTCCTCTAAACTTTTCATTAAAAAAGCAAACTCTCAGAACTTCCAAGTCTCTCGTGAGAAACAATATGGCTTAGAGTTCAGAAATTAGGACTAGTAGTACAAATGTTCTTAGTCCTGATCTCAGCTCAGCCTCTTGCAGCTCTATGACCTAGGAAGAATACCTAACATCTCTAAAACCCAGCTGTATAGTATTTTGTTGAATTAGTAGGATCAAATTTAAGATTTGAATAGAACACATAACACAGTGCCTATTACAATCATCCCTATTAGTTGTCTCAATAAATTGCAAAGCCTCACACAATTAACAGGTGACTTTGGGCGAGGTCATTCTGTAACTGACAAAAGCCTATGTCCCTGAGGAAAAAAATGAAAGCAACGTTCAGTCTCTTTGCTTACCTCGTTATTCCTTAATAGTAGTAGTTTGGTGTTGGGAACCACTCTGCCTGGTTTCAGGAGTTGTAACTGTCCCCCATGGCTAAGGCTGAGTGAACGACTTCCAGACTGTGAGCCACTGAAGAAACAAAGCTTACCTCCCTGCCAAGAGTGCTGCTTCTGCCATCTCTAGCCCCTAATGCTTGGTTGGTTAGTCAGAGTCTATGGGTAAGACCGGTCAGAGGAGGGGCAACCCATGCCAGGCACGATCATGTGGGAGGCCATCAAGAAAGGACTCAGGGGCTGCAGCATAGTGAGGGTGAAGAACCCTCAAACTCCCCTGCTATTTTGACATAGCCTGAGTCCCCTTTCTGTCTGGGAGAAGCTCTGGGAGAAGTGCTTCCTGGCTCTAATTCACTTAAGCCTGAATCTTGATGGGGAGTGGGTACAGCCCTCTGCTGGCTAAAGCGGTTTCTGGGGTGATTGGGTATAAGAAAGAATTCATCAAGTCCTATGAAGCCTGATTTGCTAAGAGTGCTAAGGGTACTCTCATTCACATGACAAGGGTCCAGGCAGGAAATGAGTATGTCTCCTAAAGTTTTTGCAACCCACTTACCTGACAGACACTGACTCAGATTAAGCCCTCAGATTTCTTTGAAATGTTATCTATTGTTTGATCCTTGCCACCTGACATTGATTGATGAGCTTTACCTGTATCCCTGTGTGTTACGAACCTAATAAATACCATTTGAGGTAAGGACTGGGGCCCTTCTTCTTTGAGAGAGGCTAGCCACCTTTCCTCCCCAAGCAGACCATGTCTTGGTAGCATTATGTTCATCTGTGGCGGTTGGGGGGCCCTGCTGGCAGAGCCCCCCATAGTTTGGATTTATTTTAATATGTATTTTATGTATGTCATCCACTATGTATAAATATTTTATATTTGTCTTTCACACTGAATAGTATATATTAAAATAGTTTAATTGACTATTTTAAGATACAAAACATCCTTTCTGTCCTTAGATTTGGCATTTGAGTTTCCCATTACTCAGAAGGAACCCAGGAAAACAATGGCATTTGAAATATATATATATTTTAGAAACATATTCTGAAAACCTCAAAACATTTAAGATAGATAAACAATTGGAATTATTAAAACATTTCAATTTTACTCTCTCATTTGCTTATTATTGTATCTATTTGTGTCTGTCTTTTTCCATAGATAATTAGGTTTACAATGAACAGACTACGTCAGAATCCCCATTTCCCACTTGTGACTGTCTGATTATAATGCACTGTGCATAAGGTTCTGTGCAGGCATGTTCATTAAGTGAGAGATTGAGCCTGGCTGACTGCCCAGCAAAGCCATCTCAATCAAACATCTGCACTTGAGGTAGCATGCGTGTTTGTGGGCAAATGATGCGCTGCTGTGATATAATTTAATTAGGCAATTTATAAAGGGTAAAGGGACCTATGTCCTATCACTGTCAGATGGATATTTTTAATTTGTAGAGATGTTGAAAACATTTGGCATTTCTTCACGTATAAGCGCAAATGGATCTTTCAGTCTGCTAAATTAGTTTTAGATTTGTTCTTTTAGAGCCATCTTTTTATTGTTTACTCAGATACTTCAAATAGAAATAAACCAAAACAGAATAAATGACCTCTTTGTTTATATTCACCAAATCAATCTGATTTTTAGAAATGTTAATTTAAATATGTTCAAGTATTTTCTATTTTAAATACCTGTACACTGTGGTTTATCCTGTTAAGTTTTGAATTAACTACATTGAAACTCTAAGAAAAAATAATTCACTATGTTTTTCAGGTTTGTATGGAAGGAGGCATTACTGAAAAAGCTTACATGGGAATTTATTGCTGGGTTTGTAAACAGAGACAGTAGTGTAAATAACTTGCATAAACATGCAAGAATTGGTTGTATACTTTTTACTCTCAGACATCATAGATGTGACTGCTATGGATATATTAAAAAGTGAGAGCCACTTGTCACATGTGGACTTTGCCATTATACATACCAAATACTTTTTCCAAGGTCTGAAGTTTTACAACTATAACATGGTGATATCTGTATTATAGACAGCACCATTTTTCTAAGAACTGTGACTTCTTGGGGATGTAAAGATGACCTAAAGTAAGCAAAGGAATTTAAGATTTGGGATTTTTAGTGTTCCTAAAATGAAATTCTATAGGAGAGAGCCATATAACAACTCATAAGTCCAGTGTAACCCACTGTCTTAGTTCAGACTGCTATAAGAAATAACCATAGATTGAGTGGCTTAAGCATCGAACATTTGTTTTTTAAAGTTCTACAAGCTTGGTCTAAGATCAGGGTGCAGGCATGACTGAGTTCCTATTGAAGGTCCTCTTTCTGGTTTGCAGAAGACTTATCTTCTCATTGTATCATCTCACTGTCGGGAGAGAGAGGAGAGGAAGCACGATACCGCGTGTCTTTCTCATAAGGTCAGTAATCTTATTCATGCGGGCTTCACCCTCGTGACTTAATTACCTCCCAAAGGCCCACTTCTTAATACCATCACATACGAATTCCAATATATAAATTTTGGGAGAACACAAACATTTATTCCATGATATCCACTGGTCACAGCAATCACTCCTACCCTCTGCCCAGCAGAAGAAGGTGGCCAATTCTCTTAGATGTCTACATTGTCTAAATGATGAACAATTATGCCAGATATTTTCTTACCATGGGAGAATTTCTGCAGTTAATATTATCTCACTTGGGATTGCCTCATGGCACTTACACTTAACAAATAAAGGGCCTCTGATTCTCTGCAATGACCACAAAATTCTGTGTGCTGGGTGGAATTGATGATCTCTTATACATTCAAAGTGGTGTCATGCCATAACACTAAATTATTAGGCACTTTTGTTTAATTTAAAAAAAGAATTCAGATTTCCAATTTAACATTATATATCTTATCAATGGGATATGAACTTATATAAATTTTAATTATGTTCCCTAGTTGTTAATGTTCCATTATATTGATAATATTCTTTAAATATATGCATAGTACATTTATTCTGCAAAGGTCTTTCTATTGTTATAGTTTGAAATATGTATTTTACAAAAAATAGTTAATGTATGATTGGTCTTATCTCCAAGCTACCATATTTTGCCATATATAGTGCTCACTTCTTTATCCAAAGTTTTGAGGGAAAAATAAGTATGCACATTATACATGGGTAGTACTGATTCTCTCTCTCTCTCTCTCTACATATATATATAAATGTTTTTAATTCATTTATTTATGCTTATGCATTAAAAGTGTAACTATAGGAAGCAATAATGATATCTGTATGTAAAATAATACCCTGGAATGTGATAATCGGTTTTGGTTTTAATATAAATAAATAAATAATTGAATTAAGAAATTAAAATGGGAGAATTTTTTTCTGAAAATTTGGGCCAAAAAATGTGGGTGTGCATTATATATGGGAGTGCATTATACACAGCAAAATATGGTAATCACCTTAGAATTATTTAATAGTGATAGTTCATGTTTGATGTTTAAGAAGGTAGTCATATTTCTGAAGATAGATAATTATACCCTAACAAATTTTAAGATGCTCTGTTTGAGTTAAGGAGAATATCATAGTATTCAGGTAAAATAATAATCTATCGAGTAGATTAACCTCTCTAAAAACAGTTTTCATACTTGTAAAATGGAAAACTCAACAATCTCAAGCTCTATAACTTCCTGTGTCCTTTGCAAATAAAACTTAACTAGGAAGTAAAATTTATAAAGTGCTGTACTAATATATTGCATTGTACAACTGTTTTCATCATTAAAAACCTATCTGGAGAATTCACTAACAAAATGTTAAACTTTCTTATTTTAAAAATAGTTAATAAAGGAAAATATTTTAATGACTATATTCTACATATATGCAAGTAATACACATAAGTTTATACTTTCTCAAAACAAACTAGTTTTTTATGTTACTTAAATTATGTGAAATACATATTTGTGTACTATATTTCAGCACTGATTTCTTTTTTTAAATTTTATTTCTTTATCTTTAGAGAGGGGAATGGAGGGAGAAAGAGATGTAAAGAAACATCAATGTGTGATTGCCTCTTGCATGCCCTCCACTTGGGACGTGCCTGGCCTGCAGCCCAGGCATGTGCCCTAGACTGGGAGTTGAACTGGTGACTCTTCAGTTCACAGGCCAGCATTCAGTCCACTGAGCTACATCAGCCAGGGCTAAGCCCTGATATATAGACACACACACACACACACACACACACACACACACACACAATCTATATATTTTGCTTAATCTCTTGGCATCAAATATTTTTCTTATACTATTATAGAAGCTTGTGGTATTACCACAATTGTAGTATATATTTTAAAACCAATAGTAATGTTATATGGCTTATCAATTTTATAAATAGGATGTTCTTACTATTGATTTACATTGGTAGCTAACATTTTCAGTTATTTTTTCCACTCAAACCAAAGTATATTTAATAGAAAAATTCACCTTTGGAATGTACAGTATTTCAAAACATGGAGTTAATGTTGCCTTCTAAATGTAGAATGGCAATGTAATTGTGGAAGAATTTGATTTCCTTTTTATGATACTTCTTTTGATTAGGAATATGGATATTTCTATTAATGTTTAATAAGACACAAATTGCTCAATACTTGAAAATTAGTATTTCTCATTAAAATACACTTTTTATCACTCACCTCATTAACTGAGCAATTAAAACTTGTTACTTGTGTTATAATAGTGAAGCATGTCGGTGGATGGATTTTCAGAAAGATGTCTTGTTCTACTCAGTTCGCTCTCAAATGTATTCCAAGTAATATTTTGATAATCATTCTGATTTTCTTTCCAATTTGTCTGAATTGAATAATTTTAAAAGACATTCTCTAGAACAATCAAAGCAATAAAGTGCTTATTTAATTAAAGTAGTATTGGTACTAGTGGCTACCATTTCCTGAGTGCTTAATATGTTTCAGGGCATCTCCTAGACACTTCATTTTTTAATTATCTTAATTTTATTTTTAAACTAAATCTATTGGGGTGACATTGGCTAATAAGATTATATAGGTCTCAAGTGTACATTTCTATGATATGTAATCTGCACATTGCATTGTATACCCACAACCCAAAGTCTAATCAAACTTAATTTCAAATACTCAAACTCCACAGCAATTTTATATATTATTATTGTAACAATCTTTGAAATTAGAAAAAAAACAGTGAAAATATAGAGAAAGAAGAAGAAAAAGAAAGGAAAATAAAAGGAACAAAAACAAAAAAACAACCAACTAAAGTAAAATAAAATAAAAAATAAAATAAAATAAAATAATGAAATAAAATGCAAAGGTAGCACTGAGGTCTGCTGGACTCCCAAGCCTAGTTTTCTTTTTATTACCCTTAATTGCCAGAAATTTCAGAAAAAATATATATACTTTAGATTATAAACTTACCTATATTCAGAAAAAATAATGAGATTTTTTTTGCATCACAGAGTTAAAATATTTAAAAACAAATTTGAGTTTACTATAATAGTGAATCATAGAGCAGGTGTTACTAGTCTCTAAACAGAATGAGATTTTTACTGTTCCTTATAGTTTCTAGGGGAACCTGAAGACCAGCCAATGTGACCAGGCCTTGGGCCTACACAGAAGGAAGAGAATACTTCTTATAGTATAATGCAATGTTACTAACTTAGGGTTTTTTTAAATTAGATCTTACAGGTGAATGATGTATGGGCTTGTTGGGTTGTAACCTCTTTGGGAGTTTCCCAGGCGTAATCTGAAATTGGCCATCATGTGTATAGGGTAGAAAGATATTGAAGAAAAGACAGCCCCTTACATACTGGTAGGTAACAGGTTCATTGAGGAAGGAAACTTACTTAGGAGGCTTGTCTTGGCCAACCATGAGATGAATGGTTTCATGCACCCACCTGCCAGAATCTTGAAAGTTTATATAGAGGCCTTAATTGGATTCAGTCACATACACAGGGGGTCTTAACTGGGTTGAATCGTGTATGCAGTCCAAACAGTCTTATTGCCATGTTATTATCTCAAGGATGTGCCCTTGGGAAGCTTCTAGCATTATAAAGACAACTGGAGCACACATTCCAATCACAGGGAAAGAAGTGGGGAACCTTCAGTTGCCTGGGTCCAACTTAAGGGGCTAACCGGTGGCCATGTGTTCTTGATGACCTTCCTCAACAGGGTTTTAGGAAAACTAACCAAATATAAGGATCCTTAAGAGGCAAACCATGGCTTGGCAAAATGCAAAGTTAGCTTGGAGATACTTCTATTTTGCCTAGAGTTGGCAAATCAAAGGATTGATTTACCACTGGTGATTTATTATGAAGTTAGAAAAAATGTGAGGCAAAGGAACACTAAAAGAAAGACCTTGGACTTGATTGAGTCTAACCAGTAACATAAATTTACGTACTTTATAGTGGTTTTGACATCCTTTCTGGAAGCATGGGATAGTAGTAGATCAAGCCTGGACTTTGTAATCATATATACTAGGGATGTCAGTATAGGATTTCAATTTATCTGTATAAACTTTGGCAAAATAGTTAACTTCCATACATTGAGTGAACTGCATTCATGAAGTGAGTACAGTAGCTTGTACCCACTCTTTCTATTGACTCTGCTTTTAGACTTCATATCCAGGAAGGGGGTAAGGGGAGCAACTTGGAAGTAGGAAATCACTGTTTTCTCTTACAGGCTGCCTAACAGTCTATTTGCAAATATATATCATTAGCCTATATAGAATATCAGAAAAATAACCTTCTATAAAAATAAAGTTTTCCATTTTTTTCTTTTATATATGCCCCATAATAATTTTTCACTTTTCAAATATGCTAATTGACCAAATATTTTTTCTAAGACTTTTAACTTTTTTAGTTGTTGTTCTGTTGCAGTTGTACTAATTTTTTGCCATCACTCTCCCCTGCCCCACCTCCCACCCCCACTCCCACAGTCAATCCCCAAACATGTGGTCCATTTCCATGAGTCATTCATACTTGTTCTTTAACTAGGCCCTTCTCCTTCTTATCTCCCTTATGTTCCACCCCTTTCCCCTCTGATCCCTGTCAATTTGTTTCTTGTTTCCATGCCACTGGTTCTATTTTGCTCCTTTGTTTTGTTCATTAGTTTCCTGTTATGGGTGAGATCATATGGTATTTGTCTTTTGCTGCCTGGCTTATTTCACTTAGCATAATGCTCTCCAGATCCATCCATGCTATTGCAAAGGTAGGAGTTCCCTCTTTCTTTCTACTATATAGTATTCCATTATGTAAATGTACCATAGTTTTTTGATCCACTCATTTACTGATGGGCACTTAGGCTGTTTCCAGTACCTGGCTACTATAAATAATGCTATGAACACATGGGTACATAGGTTCTTTTGAATTGGTGTTTCAGGATTCTTAGGGTATAATCCCAGCAGTAGAATCACTGGGTTAAAGGCAGTTCCATTTTTAGTTTAGTTTTTTTTTTTTTGAGAAAATTCCAAACTGTTTTCTACAGTGGCTTCACCATTCTGCATTCCCCACAAGAGTGTACTTAGATTCCCTTTTCTCAGCATCCTTACCAGAATTTGTTTGTTCATTTGTTAATGATGACCATTCTGACCAATGTGAGGTGGTGTCTCATTGTGGTTTTAATTTGCATCTCTCTGATGTCTAGTGATGTTAATATCCTTTCATATGCCTATGGGCCATTGGAACAGAAACCCAATTTTGTTTTAGAGAATCATCCCCATTTTGTACAGACTTGAGGGGAAAATAAGCAAAAGTAACTCTTCGGAAGGTTAGCTTAGTGAGCTTAGCTTACTCAAAACAACTCCTAGGATTTTGAATAATGAGCTAAATGGAACAAAGGTTTTTAAAAATTCGTGTTCATTTTTTTCAGTGTCAGTACACTAATAAGACTTATAAGTATCTGAGACCTAGATTCTGGAAACTGTATTGTTTTTCTTCTACTCTGGTCAAGTTCTGTAGGTTTCTTATCAATTTTAGGATCTTATCAATAAATTTATCTTCTGGTTGAGTTACCCAGATTCAGTTTTGTTGCTTCCCATCAATAAATCTTATTTAAAAACACTATCACTTATGGGCTAAAAATTCAAGTTCCAAATATTGAAATATTGGTAATTCTTTAAACAATTTACAATAGCTAAGTGCTGGAAGCAACCTAAGTGCCTATGAGTAAATGGGTGGATAAAAACACTGTGGTGCATTTACACGATGGAATACTACACAACAGAAAGAAAGAAAGAACTCCTACCCTTTGTGACAGCATGAATGGAACAGGAGAGCATTATGCTAAGTGAAAAAACCCAGGCAGTGAAAGACAAATACCATATGATCTCACCTATAGGTGGAACCCTTACAGGGTTTGTTTACTATTGTAACATAAATAATGTAGTGTCAACCCATGGTATTGG
>PVKM010039214.1:0-13842 GCA_004027735.1 Carollia perspicillata | reverse complement strand
ATTAGCAACACTGGGGTTTCCTGATTGATGACACAGGGGCCTGCGGGCCTCCAGCCCTGAGAGTCCTGGTGGAGCACTTCCTCCCCAGTGGAATGCAGGTATGGACAGTGCTTCTGAAGGATCTTGACAACCCTGGCCAACGAAGCTGTGCTTGGTTCGGGCGGTCCCAGAGATGCAGGGCCCAGGAGAGAGGTGGGTTCCTGTGGAACCCACTCCCGTGGTGGGGCAGCAGATTCTTCCGCGCTCCTTCCCAGACTGATCCCAGAGACTGGTTGAGGGAACTTCCGTCTGTGGCCAGGAAGCTGTCCACCCAGGAGAATTGTTTCTCCGCTGGCTGGGGTCACGTTTCCTCAGATCAGCTCCTCTTTCCGTCTGGGACCTGGTTGGAGGATAGGAACTTTGAATTCTAAATGTGGCTCCATCACTAAACCAGCAGGTGATGACCTACGGCTCATCAGCTCATGTCCCCAGCTCCCAGTTTTCCCTGTAAAATGGAGATAGTCGCATCTGTCACATGTGCCTGGGGACACTGAAAAGAACAAATGAGAGCAAATTAAAAAGGTCTGAGACACTGGGTGGTGCGAGAACTCCCCATGGCCCTTGGCCTCTTGAATGAAGATGGCTCCAGTACTCAGGAGAAGGTTGGAGGGCTGCAGCCCCAGTCAGGAGGGTAATGGGGCTGCAGGCAGATTTTATCACTGGTGGACAATCGTACACTGGTTGTCATGGCAGCCTCAGCTGTGGGACTATTTTTATTCAAGCTGAAGAGCAAGTAGGGTGAGTTGGGGAGGGGAAGGAAAGAACAGTCATCGTTTGCTTTAAAACAAAACAAAACTAACACTTTGACTAGTTCATTTATAGCAACCAGTTGGGGGCTGGATAAAGATCTTAGAGGTTTGAGGTATGCTCTCCTCAGGCCTTGCTCCCTTTTCCTGAGCTTTAAGTGCCTCAAGGAAGGTCATGAGAATTACCTGGCAAGTAAAGGAAAAATAGCTCCTTGTGTACATGAGTGGGAAAAGACTGGGGTAGATGCTTGATCCAGAATCCTCTCCCCAGCACTGCAAACCTGCTGATGTGTAGTGCAGTGGGGCAGCCTCAGGAATCTGCAGCTGGCGTGGAACATCTGGATGGCAAAGCAGGCTGGATGTGAGAGGTGAGCCAGCTGGTACTGGGAAAGGAAGTCGGCATGGCCTTGTGGGAGGAGGGGACTCCGTTTTTCTCCTCCTTTCTATTCCTTCCTTCTTGTTGGCCACTCTAGGAAGGCAGAGTGGCCACCATAAGTTTACCTAAAGCCTGATGGGGATATGTCCCTAGGACTCTCTGCCTTACCTTTTTGGCATCAGGAGGATGATAACAATGATAAAGGTGACAAGGACAATGACTGATGTCACTTTAATGAACTCACTACTAATGCCAATAAATAATCCCCACCTCCTTCCTCCCTTGGCTTCGACGCCTGTGGGAATGTGGTGGGTAAGAGTCTGGCATTCTACTGACTCTGTTGACATCATTCTGACTGATGACTGTCTGTGGCTTTGGGGGTAGCCAGTGGCTTGTAAGTTGGGTATACTTGACACTGTGTCCGGAACTTTTTAAATGAGAGGAGTAAATTGGACGGGAAATGTGACACCCATTAACCAAGGTGAGTGAACAAGGAAGAAGAAAGACCTATGGGTGATGACTAAAATGAGAAAGCAGTCTTGATGTTTGCCAGGAAGCTGGCAGGAGGTGGGGGCTACCGAAACTCAAGATCTGAGTCCCACCATTGCAAGCCTCTCTGCTCCTTGTGGAGCAAAAGCTCCTTCATTTGGACCTGCACTTTCGGAATCTGGGGACAAGGTCAGGTCTGAGGTCTCCCTTTGTGCTTCTGAGGACACAGCAATAGCCATGACACTGATTTTCTTCACTACTAGCTGGTGTAAATAAGATACATAGTAGGAGAAATGTTTAATCTACTTATGAAGCATTTTTTCTAAGCATTTTGTGGACCACGCTTGTGGTATAGTTTTGGACATCAGGTTAATTATAGCTTCTTGTTTACTCACGAAAGCAGATAGAGCAGGATGTTGGCTTGGTAACACTTTGTTAGCCGCGAGCTAACATTATTCTAGATATTCAGAGACAGTGCTTGCTCAGGGTGTGGTGAGTGGTCAGCTGCCCCCTCCTCAATTCTGACCCAGATTTACAAAAGAACTGAGGTACTATTCTATTTGTGTGTCTGGGATTATTTCAAAAACAAGTGAAGAAAATTCTTCAACCTTTAACAAGTAAAACTACATTTTAATTTATATTTCGTTGAATTTCCTGTTCTCATGAATCCTCTTTGCTGACAGGTCTTCAATAAAAAGTCCAAATGCCTTGAGTGGTATTCAGGATTCTCTCTGACACCGAGACTCTCCCACCCCTTTGACCCACCCGCAATGTAGAAGGTGCCCCCACTTGGCTGCCAGTAACCCAAGCAGATCATTTGCCCGCATGCCCCCGTGCCCTTAATCCTGTCTTCGCCTCTGCCGGCACAGCTTTCCTGACCCCCGTGTCAGTGTTCTCTGCGCCTTTCCAGATTTTGCTTGTCGCTGCTGTGGGATGTCCTTCCTTCTTTGATTTCCTGGTGGCCATAAACTGTGTTTTATAAATCTCTGCTGATTGCCCATCGTGTTTGTTTTAAACTTATTTCTGTCCTTATTTGTTTCCGGAAGTTGGAAAGAAGCTATATCTCTCTTGTGTGGTTCCCCAAAATTAGTGAGACCAGAAATTTTCTTACCCTAACATTCCTTGGAGGGGGGGGGCTAGGCAATTTGTTATTTATTGATAGGCAATAAATATTTGTTGAAGGAATAAAGACATGTGTGGGGGAAGAGGATTGGGTGGAGGTGGAAGAGGGCATGGGGGATAAATGGTGATGGAAAAAATTTAAGAAAAAAGAAGAGAAGAAATGAATTATGGATTATTTTATTAATTTAAATGGAAAAGATACCTTTATCACGAAAGGGTAACCTCAGTACTCAAATGCTGTTTAACTTAATTAAAGTAAGTTAACTTGTCTTCTTTACCCTTCAGGAAGTCTTTCTCAATCTCTCCGAACTTCTATGCCAGAGTTTTCTAAATACTTAAAACGCAGCTCACTCCATAAATAGTGATATTTATGGTCTCATCACAAGTTAGTGCTTGTGGGGAAGGTATCACATAGTTCTCAGTTTTTAAATTTTGTTTTATTTTATTTTTCTTATACGCACCTGAGGACATTTTCATTTGGTTTTTTGGAGAGAGAGAGGAAGGGAGAGAGAGAAACACTGATGCAGGAGAAGCATCAACTGGTTGCCTTCACACGCACCTAGACTAGGGATCCGTGCTGGGGCCAGGAATCGAACCCACAGCCTTTCAGTTACGGGGCGATGCTCCAGCCACTGAGCCACTCTGGCCAGGGCTATAGTTCTCAGTTTTTTTAAAAGTGGGGCTTCATCTTCCCAGTTCATTTGTATCCTCCACAAGGCCAAGACTAAAGCGGACACACTCTTGGGATCCCTCGTGGGATCCATGTCATTCAGTAGACACTTGCTAGGTAATGAGGAAGCTCAGGTTTCAGCACATTATATGTTGGGCTTTGAGAAAGCGTTTTATGAGCTCATCCTTGTGGCTTAGGTAAAGGTGGGAATCAGTAGAGGAGAAATTTTATCCGGAGTGGATCAGCCTGTGGAAGTTTCTCAGACCTCAGAACTTTCTATATTCCTGTCCCGGCTGTTAAATGTTCAATTTGGGTCCTGGACCCGGGATGCAAATGAGGAGGGAACACAGCCCCTTTCTTCTGTGGACCTCACTACCTAGGCTGCTTGTCAGTTCATTTCTTCATTCATCCGGGAAACCTTGACTCCTCTTTACTCTCTTCCCTCGGCCGCCCTGGAAATTCTGGACACAAAATAGTGACCCCTCCTACTTCATTCCAGCCAAGAGACACCATGTTCTCCTGTCTGCTCCCAGTGACTATTTCTGTTTCATTCCATTTGGGGCTAAATTGGTGAAAAATTCTTAATTCTCCATTGACATTTACCTCAATTTTCTTCTCTGTTTACTTTCTTTTTCCTTGGCATTCAAAGTTCAGAGAAAATAAATCAATATGTTTATGATACAGGCTTTCTTCCCCCTTCCCACCTTCGCTTTACCCTATTTTTAAAAATCACGAATAAATTTAGCTAAGCAAAACAAAGCAGTATGGCATAGTTCAGGCTTTCTCAAACTTCAGGCATATGAAAATCATCAACGTGGGATTTGGCTTATATTTTTAAACAACTTTATTGACATATAATTTATATGCCATGTAATTTACTCATTTAAAGTATATAGTTCAATGGATTTGGGGGGAGTGTATTACATTACCAATTTTTTTTAATTATGGCAAAGTATAATATTTGCCATTGTAACCAATTTTAAGTATACTACTCAGTGATGTTAATTACATTCACAATGTTGTACAACCATCCCCACAATCTATTTCTATAATTTTTCCATTATACTACTTACAATATTTCCATTAAGTCAACTTGTGTTTTTTATTTAAGTAAATTTATTTTAAAAGGAAACGTTGGCACTATAAATGAAACACCAGCACCTCTTGATATAGAAGAAGGTAACTGTAAAAATAAAACAATGTGTTATTGTGATTTTCATTAGATGCCCACGCGTACAGAAGCCTGCTGGCTCACTGGCCTTGCTCTCTCTGTGGTGCGAAGGGAGGTACGCTCGTTAAAGAGGTGTTAAAGGCACCCTCCTCAAGTGAAGTCTCTTTTCTTGATATAAGTGGGATCAGAAGAAACGAAAGGGAACTGCTGTTTCACAGTGTGGCGCGGTGTCACTGAGTGTTTGCTGTACACTTTCGAATCACTTCCTGTACCACGAGGGCGCATGGCCCACAGTGTGGGAAACACTGTCAGAGTTCATGAGAGCGTGGATTTGGAGGTGAACTTTCCGTGCAGCATGTACCGTATGACTTAGATAACTTACCTAAATTCCAGTGTCATAGTTTTCTCATCTATGAAATGGGCAGAATTACTAGTCTCTTAGTTGTGATAACATGGAATCGTATATGTTAAGGATTTTGCATTTGCTCAACAAATAGCAAATGTGGTTGTGTTTAAGAACATTCCTTGTTTATACTTTCCCCAAAGCTTAGCATTCCCTTAAAAGAGAAGTTAGCTTGTGTACTCCGAAAAAAGCTGTCCAAAATCAGCACATGCCATTCTCTTGTTCTCCTTACCCTGGTCAAAACACCATAGCCCTGCCTGTGGGACAGGGACAGGAAGCACTGTAGTCTGACAAGGTCATTGGAAAGTGAGAGGGTGCGGCCTTGGGTCAGAGGCCCCTCCAGCATGTGGGACCCTAGCTGGACCAGTTGGCATTCGGTGTCTCTTGACTTAAACCCCATTGTTGGGATGTGCCTGCTGGCCCTGGTGGCAGTCCCAGTATCCTTAACCAAGGTGGCTTTGCTCAGAACAAGGCGACAGCACCAGGCGTTGGTGAGTGAAAACCCACATGTCTCATGAACTGCAGTCACAACCCCAGACCAGGAATAGCAAGTGACGCCGCTTCCTGCCCTGGACCACATCCACCAAGGAGGCTGGTCACAGACACGTGGGGCAAGTTCCTGCTCTGCCCCTTGCTTCCTTCGTGCGTGACCTTGGGCAGGTTACTTCGATCCTTCAGGCACAGTGTTTCTTTCTGTGGAATGGGAATAGATGTTGATTTCTATCTCGCAGGGATGTTGTGAGGATTAAATGAGATTAAGACTATTAAGCAGTCATCACAATATTCAATAAATGGTAACTTTTATTGTTATCATTATTAGTTTGTTGCCAGCCTCCTTACCTAGCATACTGGCTTCATGTGGCTGGTTGTGAATCCAAGTGCATACATATACTCATTTTATTTAAAATTCATAGTTTTTTTTAGATCCAAATAACGTAGACTCCTTCATAAAGGAAACAAAATATCCTTTAGTTGTTGACAGATTCTTATGATGTCGTTTAATGTGCATAAACGTATTCAACTTCTTATGCTTATTGTTCCTTCCCAACTCTGAAAGCAAAACAAACAAGATACAAATACAGGCATAAAATAAAAGGCACACTGATCACATTCGTGCCATAGACGGTGAGGACTTGTCCAAGCAGCATCTGAACATGGCATAGGCTGTAGTGCTCACACCTTCGGTCGGGTGCAGGGGTTGTGTTTTGGGACTTGGCTCTCCCCGCACATTTCCCTGTATGAAGTAGTGTGCCGGGAAACCTTGAATTCACTTGTCACAAATGCCTCATCCAGATATCGTCCTTCCCCCTCTTCTTTCTTCATTGGTCCCTGACATCGATCAGAGTGTGGCCTTAGCTGCAAAATGATGGCGCACACATGGGCACCGCAGTCCTGGGGGAGGACCCAGTTGTGACGTGGTCACCCAGACAGTCTGGACTATCTTTGCCCTTGCAGCCTATTTTAAAGGTGTTACTATCTAAATGAAAAGCCCAAGCACGGATTCTCATACAGACTAATTCAGAGGACTTTTGGCCAGTTCGAGAAATATTGATTCACATCCTGCCTAGATCCCCAAAGCATTTGTGCCACGCTCCAATATTGAACACAATATTTTTTCCTTTCTTCCTTTTTCTTTTTCCTGTGTCTGTCACACACATGCCCACTTTCTGCTTTGCTGAGAAAGAAGTGTTTAACTGTATAACAATTCCTTTCCCACAGAGGAATGCCACAACTGCCACTATCAGAACAGCTGCAGACCAGTAGCTGTGGAATTAAACACAGTATTAAAAAAAAAAAAGAAAGAAGCAAGACCAAGGACCTGGATGAGAGCGTAATAGCAGTTAAGAACCAAAATTGTCACTGAGCTGCCTGGCAGCAGAGGCAAAAGGTGAAACACACCATGTTAACTTATTCTTCTTGTCAAGAGAAAGCCAGCAAGTTCTCTGAAGAGACAAACTTTTCCTCCACTGAGTTCTAGGGGCCCTTAATAGATGACACTTTAGGGAGCCAAATGCACAAAGGAAGTCTTTTTCTATAATTTCTTCACAGTGTCTCTAGACCTCATTAAGGCCAAGGGTATATTGTTAAATTTTAAAGCAGTGAGGATACTATTGGTGTCTTAATAATACCTGCTATTGGGGAGGATCCTTGGGATTTTCAGAGTGCCTTCACTCAAACATTTACTATTTGAGTCTCAGGACAGCAAAGGTGGTATTATGTTCAAGGTGGCAAGGGGTCAAGAGGGGTGTACATGTTTAAGTAAGAAAGTTTGCGGCCGCCTCACTCTGTCAGATGAGTTTCGCTTATGTCTGGGCCGGCGTTTCCTTCAGAGGAAACTGAATCTGCTGAAGTGGTTGGACCCCAGCCCAGTCTGTGGTGCGCTGTCGAAGAGGCCGAGGGCTGAGAGTAGCGGAAGTGATGGTGTTGTCAATCAGCATCCCCAGAACCACCCCGCAGTGTGAGTGGCATTCTGCCTGGCTTTCTGAAATGCATTAGCTGCCGGTAGCCATCGAAGGGGACTGAAAGAACAGACCTGCTACAGGGCAGTGTTTATACGGCCCATCTGAGCTCTGGGGAATATCTGTCAAGGGCTGCACGATCAGGATCGATCTCATTTACGCCAAGCTGGTGAAATAATTAGCCAACATTCAGTTATTCTCTTTCTCCTCACCCCACCCTCATTATCAAAGTGCTTTCTCGCTGGGGAATATATGAAAATACATGAAAGGTTGGGAGGAAGGGGGAAGAGAGGGAGGGAGCGAGGGAAGGGACATGCACCATCCAACTGCACATTTTCTTCTGGCCTTTTCAAATGCAAGTTTTCTCTATATAATTGAGATCTTATGCTCTAAGATGTGTGATTTTATATCCTAGTTGTTTGCTTCACATTAACGTCATCAGCTTTCACCTAAAACTCCTTGAAAATATATTTTTAGTATTTTTTCATCAGTTAGGTTATTTTCTGATTTTCACTGATGCAAAGAATGATTTAGCAGATATCTTGGTTCATTACCTTTGCCTACATTTTGAACATTTATTTTTGTCCCAAAGAGAGATTTTTAGAAGTTGAATTATGTGGCCAAAGTAGGAGCATTCTGAAGGCTTTCTCTCTCCCAGTGTGTGGACACACGGCTTTCCAGCAAGGTCACACGAGTTTCTGCTCTCCTCGGCAGCAAATGAGGGTGTCTGTCCTCCCTCAGCTTCAGACATTTCCTATTTGAAAAGGCAAAATAACAATATGTTATTTTTATTTACTTGTAATTCCATGGTGGTTGCTGATAATGAATGATATGTGTATATTTTCTTTGATGGGGAGGTAATTATATTTCTTCCTTTGTGAATTATGTACTAATTGGGCTTTGGGTATTTTTACAGAGATTTCTCTGACTCTTGAATGTATATAATGGAGATGAGCCCCTTGGCATATTCACCTCAAATGTTATCCAGTTTCTGATTTGTCATTAGATTTTTTTTGGTAACAGCCTTATTGAGGTATAATTTACATAACATACAATTTACCCATTTAAAGTATACAGTTCAATGATTTTTTGCTTCGTGCAGTCACAGGCTTGTGCACTATTGCCACAGTTAAGTCTAGAGCATTTTCATCACCTCAGGAAGAAACTCCGCGTCCTTCAGCTTTCACTCCCTGACCTCGCCCACCCCGCCAAGTCCCCCAGCCCTGAGCAGCCACTGCCTACTCTCCGTCCCTGTCGATTTGCCTGTTCCAGGCATTTCATGTATTCGGGATCATATGATACATGTTTTTGTGTGTGTGGTTGGCTTCTTTCACTCAGCACTGTGTTTATAGTGGTCACCTATGTTGTAGCATGTTTCAGTATGTTCTTCCTTTTTATGGCTGAATAATAAATTTCATCAGTTGATGGACACCTGGGTTGTTCCCACCTTTTGATGGTTATGCCTGATGCTTCTATAAGCATTACGATTCAGTTTTTATGTTTTTAAGTTTTTATTTACTGAAGTTTTAAATTCATGTCATCAACTCTATTGCTTGTTTGGGTGGTATTTCTCTATTTGTTTAAGATGAACAAATCTTTTCCCAAACCAATGACAAAAGTTTCATCTACGTTTTCATCTTTTTAATTTTTAAAATTTGTTCTATGTTATTCTTATGCTAATCTACAATTCATCTCAATTTAATTTCGGAGTTTGTGAGGTCTAGGAAGACTCTCGGCAGTCCCTCCCCCCGCTCCCCCCCTCCGCCCCCACCCCGAGTAGCTGCAGTGTCTCCAGCACCGTCTGCTGAGCTGGCCTTCTCACCAAACAGTCCCCGTATTCCGCGCGGATTTTTAATGCTTCCTTCATCACACACACACTCTGTTTTTATGAGAAGGAAGCTTGGTTTGTGGGCTGTTCGTTGTATGTAACTGCTCTATTTAAGTTTGTATGACTTCAATATAGAAATAGGACCACCTTGATTGGTTTTAAACTTTAGTTGGAGACATAATACCTATGTAAATAGAATGTCTGTATTTTCCTTTCCTTAGATAGGAAAATTGAATATTATAAAGAAGAAAGTGTTTGCAATGACAATTTAAAAAAACAATGTAAGGAGGGATGTGTAGCTTTATTTGAAAACTGAGAAAGTTTTTTTCCATGGTTGTTGATTTAGTTAGGTTTTCTATGTATTTTGAGGTAATATGGGTAATTTATATTTATCTATAAAAATTATATTGAAATTTTCAAAATTCTTAGCACAGAGGGTACTCAACTCAGCGTGTTTCTAAAAATTCATTGTATCAGTCGTTTTCATCTGTTTCTCATTTGGCTTATTTATGTTTTCTCTATTGTTTTATTAATTATATTTACTAGAGCTTTCACTCTGTGGCCAGCAGGTGAATGGGTCAGCAATTTGGAAGAAATTAAGAGGTTTTTCTTTTTCGAAGCAATGGTAGATGATCCCTTGGGTCTATCCCAAGGAAATTATGCCTGTATAATAAATTAAAGTAGGTAATTGGCAAGAGAATGAGTTAATAATTCTGGGCCAATAAATAATTTTGGGCAGCTTTTTTGCAGTTTTAAAGTAACTGATGGAATGTTTGGAATCAGTGGGGTTATTTTCTCATTCAGGAAGAACCTCAGACAGGAAAAAATGGGATGTTCAGGAATCTAATAATAAAAAATTGAAGCTTGATGTGATAGTATGTAATTATTACGAAGAAGGATATTCATTATCCCTGATCTTTTGGCTCTTTCATTCACAGGCTCCATGGTGGGTGGGGGTTGCTTGGTCAGCATGTGTAGCTCAGTCCCTGGGGATGGGCCCTAAACCTTTTAAAAGTAACTGATCAAGGAGAGAAGGGTGTGGGAAAGGGCAGATCCAGCAGAGAGAATGGCAGCCTTTGGTTGACTTGGCTTGGAGAGCAGGGAGGTGGGAGAGGTCTGCAATCAGCCTTTGCAGGGATCCATTAGCACTGAGTGAGGGGAGCCAGTAGGAACGGAAAGGACAGGAGACATATAGGAGAACAACGGCTCTGATGCCTAGCAAAAAACCAGTATTACCCTCCTTGGAACTCCCAGGGTCCTTTGCCCCATTTCTTAGCCCTGAACTCTGCCTGGATTCTTGTTGCACAAATAAGATCAGAGACCTGACTCACTCAGCCTGGCCTTCTGGAATAATGCATCTTGGGAGAAAACACAGAGAGGGAGGAGCAGCAGGACTGAGTGTCTCAGTGCCCATCATACTCTAGGGCTGTCAGTAGACATCTGTCAGCACGGTTTTTTTCCTAGGACAGGAATGGGAAGCCTCAGTGCCTTACCCAGCCTAAGTAGGTCTTGGGGGTCCTTGCCTAGGACCTTGTCCCTAGCTCTGCTCCCCACCACCTCAGCCTTCAAGACTGTGGGAGCACAGCCTCTCTGCTGGCATGAACTGGGGTCTAGGGTGTAAGCCTGTGGTTACAGTTTTCTGTGGGAACATTTCAGTGGCCTGATCCACCAGCTGTTCTGGCCTTCTACCAGGACTGATCACCATGGCTTCTACAGGAAGCCAACTCCTTCCCTGGGAGGCCGCCCTGTAGGAATCAGCCAAGCCAACCCTGACATCTCACCCAGCCACCCTTTAAGATTGCAGGCTCTATGAAGGCAGGAATGATGTCTGACTCTTTCTCATGTCCTCTCAGTATCTAACACAGTTGGCTGGCTCTCTAAGTGGTTTAGGAATGCAGAAGAGCAAGCCCAAGAAAGGGACGATGAACCTCCCCTCTCCTCTTAATCATTCTTGACCATTTGTCTATCTTTGAGGATTTGATTAAATCTTTGAACTACCTCCAGAGAAGTCTAGGCAAACACACACACATACACACAGAATCTTGCACACAGGTAGCCTATCAGTGGATGGCGAAGAGCCTCTGCCTTATAGTTCTGGTGGGTTCCACTTACACCATCTCAGCATCACCTTGTGTGTGCCACGGCCTGTACATCTACACACCCTGCTCACCTGTTCAGAAGCTGTGCACGCTTTAGTCTTTCCACAATAGAGGTGTTGGCTATGGTACTGATTTGGGACTTGGTTACACTGATCTCAGATTTGCTGACAATGATTGCTTTTCACTGTTGCTTGGGAGGGGGTACATTGGCTAACCATGACCCTGAGGAATCATGGCTTCCAGGATAGCACAGGTCTTACTTGATGTTCAAAAGATGACCTTTAAGTGGACGGCTTGTTCTTGGCCCTGCCTAGGAAGAAGGCACCTCCTTTCCTCACAACCGACGAAGCCAGCCCTGCAAGGAGTGCAGAGGTGAGGCTGCCAGAAGCCTATTGGCTGGGATTAGACGTGCCAGCCTCAGACAGCAGCCTGCCTCAGACTTTCCTCCACATCACCCTCTTACTGTCACCCTACCCTGTGGCCTACATGGTGGTTGGCTTTTCTCCATTAGGTCCTCTTTCATGATTTCCTGAGTCACTCCCGTCAGTTTGTATTTGTTTAACATTCAGAGCCATTTCCTATTTGGTAATATTTGGGGTTTTCATGGTGTGGGGCATACCCATCGGTTCTCCTTCCTTCTGTCCCATTCAACGGCATTCTCTGCTTCATAGATTCTGGCTGTGACTCGGTCACGGACACTGAGACTGAGGACGAGAAGGTCCTGCCCTACTCGAAGCAGCAGAGCCTGCCACTGGAGACTTCACCTGGGAACCTGATGGTGGTGCAGCCAGACCGCATTCGCTGTGGGGTAGGCACTTCTGGGGCTGGTGGACCGATGCCAGAACAAGGGTTTCCAGGCTTCTCAGTAGATGCAATTGTCAGAGTAAAGGGAGCCGGGTTCTCCTGTGGCAGCTCAATGTAACCCCAGCCTTCCTGTGGGGATTCCCCTGTACAGCAGCTGCCCTGGGAATCCCAGTATCTGGGTCTCGGGCACACCTCACTTCTTTTCATCAGAGAGAGACCAGCCCAGGAATGTATGTGCTATCGATGTAAGACTTTTAGTTTGTGGATCCAAAACTTAGAACATGTGGGAGACCAGCAGACACGAGCATTACTATTCACTTGTGCCACCTATGGAGTCAGAAGCCCAGCTCTGTTCCTGCATAGTGCTCAGGGGAAGGAAATGCGAGGTGTTTTGAGAGCTTGCTTTTCTGGCCACTGGCCACTGGCATGGTCCACAGGAGTGCTATGGAGCTTAATAGCTTCAACTTGCTGGCAAACATTGCTTGCTAAAGGAATAAGATTAATGCCTAAGCATAATATGAATATCATTTTATGATGATATTCATATTGTGATGAGACTTAAGTTAACAGACGACTTGCCTGTGGAGGGCCACTGTCATTTAAATTCTCCCATAGTTTCTCACGAACAACATAATGAATGTGTGATATTAGTTTAGAGCAGCAAAATGCTTCCCTGCAGACACAAGCCCTTTGCTAAGTCTGCCACTCCGGGCCCCTTGAGACAAGAGGGTGGGAGAGCTGTGGCAGTGGGAAGGGCTAGTTTCTCTGACCTGTTGAGTGGTTTCTCGTGCAGCCGGAAAGTCAAAGCAAGGACTTCCTATATGAGAGTTGCACACTGCTGCTCGGGCTGATTGAACCCAGACATGTTTGTTTTGAACCGCTCAGTGTTTTAAAAGTTAGGCCTGAGAATCTGTTTCCAACTTTCTTTGAATCAGAATCTGGTAATGCCAAGCCTGAGATACAGGCTGGGCCGAGCAGCTCTTTAGATGGAGCATGCATCTCCCAATCCGCTCCACACTCCTTCCTGCCTCTCATCCTGGTGGGACGATGGGGCTGGTGGGTGCCTGTCGGGGTGGGGGGGAGGGTTGGAACTAAAGAATGATGCCTTTATGATTCTCCAGGCTTTCGGTCCTTCTCCCATCCTGGTTTCCACTCACCCAGGATACTCTGTGTTGTCTACTTGAGGTCTCCGGGTCCTGGGGCAGTGGGGCTGGGATTGGATCCTGACTGTTCATTGAAGAGACATGCTCATTCTGTCTGGCTCTCTGCGCTCCCTTCGAGAAGGAGCAGGTGGGACAGGACTGGGCCTGCAGCAAGAGTCAGGTTAACCACAAACACATTCACATTCAGCCTCAGAGACCCCCAGGAGCCAGGCTTATGCCCCTCCCTCACCTGCTGTGAAATCACAGCTGTTGTCATGAAGGGCAGTATGAGGACTTTATAGCAGAATCTCAGGATGAACATATGGGGATTAGCTTTGGCCAGAAACATCTCCTTCTCATGTTTTTTTTTTTTTTTTTGAGGAAGCCTATATCTTTACCAGTGCATTGTCTTGGAGGACCGTTCCCCAGCACAGTAAAACAAGATGACTGCATTTGGCTGGCTTGGCAAGAGATCTTAAAGCAAGGCAAAAGAG